>WJEZ01003256.1:0-11237 GCA_009869925.1 Thalassaphorura encarpata
TTGCATTCCTTTGTAGTTTTGTTTCCACTTGAGTTCGTATTGAAGTTTACGTTTCTACCGGAGTAAACACGGATAACGCTAGCTTCAAAATTTTATTTTTCCTTATATAAAGACAAAGCGCTTCTCAACTTTTAGTCGGGTTAAAAATTAACTTGAATAAATAATAGTTCCAAGTTGTCTGACTAATTCCTGAGTTTTTTCAATTATATTGTACAAAATTAATGTGACAATTTTCATTCCGAGTACGTATATCTGCTTCATGTTTTTAAAAAAAATTTAACTTCTTGAAAATTCTCCCTAAACTTTCTCTAAATGTTTGAGATGGAAAAGTTAGAGGTGATTGCCTAATCTAAAAGTTCATGTAATTAGGCCAATCTTCGAACCAATTTCATCCGATTTATTCGAAAAAACAAATTGAAATTGAATCAGTTTAATTTGAGAGTTCTTTTGGATGTTTGTTAATGGTCTTTGGTCAAATTATGATTTACACGCTTGAATTTAGCTTCACTAAAATCCTTGTCTCAAATTGAGTCCTTAGAATTTTTATCTGATTGACTCTGTGTAAAACTAAGATTTGCCCATTCACTTACACAATTTTAACCTTAACGAATTGTTATTCCTGAGTTTTGAAACCAGAACTGTAGATATTTGTTTATTGTTCATTTCTGACGAATGATTCTGATATCTAAACCATTGGAAGAAAAAATTTCATCTTTCATAAGGGCTTTAACATGGTCATACAAACATGCTTTACAAAACAAATAACAAAAGAGTCAAAATTGAACCTCCACATGTTCATTTTTGAATGGTTTTCAGTTTTTCAAGTCCAAATACAACTGGGAGCTAAATTCTGAATATTTTTTCCCACTCCTAGATATAAAATTCATAAGGGAAAGAAATGGGATTTATGATTGATATTGTTGAGAAACAAAAGAAGTGGTTAATTAGTCCCTCTGTTTGTGATTGATGAGTAGAAGGAAGGTAAAAAAATATGCCCAGTAGGTAAGTCCAAGGGAAGGCAAGGGAGTTAAAAAATGGAATGATAAATGAAAAAGAAGCACGCAACATACCTGTCTTTCGGTCAAATCCAAACTGGCAGCAATCTCGATCCTCCTGGGTCGACACAAGTATTTGTTAAAATGAAACTCTTTCTCCAATTCAAGCAACTGTGTGTTCGTGTAGGCTGTCCGAAGGCGCCGAGGTAGTCCGTTGTCTGCAACAATATCAAAATATTTCAATTCTTTTCGTATGGTTTTAACACTAGTCACTCCAACTCAAATGCTAAATTAAATCACATTTAAATTAAAAATACTTTTACGATGGTAACTCATCTGTCAATCAGTTTTTATCAAAGAGTCACAAATGTTTAATTCCAGATTTGCATTTGATACTCTTTATTTTCGCTAAAGTTTCTCAAAACATCATCCATGTTTTTGTTTGAAATATTTAAGCCATTTGTTAAAAATATTCGAGGTCGAGGAAGTCCTTTGTCTACAAATTTTGACGGTGATCAATGATTATGCCATATTCCTGTTTAACTCCCAACTGTCCCTTTGCTTTTCCTTGAGTCAAAAACATTGAATTGCAACGCATCTATCTGATGAACTAAGGAAATGAGTTTCACTTTTTATTGTTACGAGAAATACTAATGATGCGTTGAATTAATTTGAAATCCCACAACTAATTTGGTTAAATCGAAATTCAATGGAAATTGAATTAGAAAACTTTAGTTTTATAATTCTTGTATACAAGTTCATATAAAATCATTTGACTCTCATTCAAACTAGCTAAATATTACAACTAAGGCATAGGCTAATGTGTCCTTGGGGGAAGAACAATGTTACATTGATCCATTTGAGACAAGTAAAGATTATTTGATTTGGTACTTTTGAATACATGTATCAAATTTCTGTTCCAGCCACAACTGCTCAATAATTTTGTTAAAATGAAATTCCTTTGACTCAAAAATGAATTTATATCATTGAGTCTATGCGGTCCATTTGATATCCCATGACTAATTTAAAAATTGAATGAAACACCCTGGAGTCAGATTTTCTAGTCTCCAACGAAAATTCTCATGCCCGTTTGAATCGGCTGTTTTTTTTTTCAAAATTCGACTTTTCGCATTTGTACTTGTCCACAATCCCTTTGATTTTTTTATATTTGGAATCCAACTCCTCTATTTTAAAATAATTTACGCTCATATTTTTACACAGGTGCTTGTATTTAGGCAACTGCGTGTCCTTACTCGCCCTTCTAAGCCTTCAAATTTGAGAGATTAGGTTTCTTATATCTTTATCAGAATCAGGTACAGATCCGTTACTATTTGAAACTTTTGTAATTTTGGACACTTTTAAAAGGTTCTTTCACCTATCACCGTTCATCATCTCGTTTGATACTCATTTTAGTTCTCCTCACTACAAAATGCTTGACACATTTTCAAAGAAATTTTTGGCTTTTTTGGAATTAACTGTCGCAATTGAATTTGATGTGGAACTCTCGGGTGAGTTAAAATTTTGAATGACAGACATCCCTTGCATAATCAAGACATTTAAATGAAATGGTTAGAAACGTTTCAAGTTTCTATATTTAAGTTGATTGTTAAAAATATTCGTGTAAGGAGGAATTTTGTTGTCTACAAAATAGCAAATCCAAATATTTCAATTCTTCTTTTTGTTTTTTGCATATAAATTTAATGCTAGACCAATAATTAGTCTCAATGTTTGAAACTTTAAAAAATTCATACAGACATTGCCCATCATTCTCGATTATAAAAATGAGACAAGTCGTAACAAAGTACATTTGCTGGAAGGGGAATCTTGATAATTTTGTAGAGCTAAACCTTTATATTGGCAATCCCATCTGTCCAGATAATGGTAATTTAAATGAGTTGTTTAGAAATGTTTTTCATATCTGGAATCCTGAGACCACAATTCATGAGTGAAATGATGGATGAACTTTTGACTGATATGCTTGTATGTTATTCAAAAGGCTATCTCAGGGTACAAGAGGAAGAAGGGAGCGTGAGTGAAATGTTTATGGTCCAATTGAAAGGAGTTAGTGGCTCCCAAGGGAAAGTGTGTGTAAGTGAAAGTTGAGATTTGTTTCTTCTTTCCTCAATTAAATTTTTCTGTTCTTGGCAGACTCCCCTAATGATCCTCATTAATCATTCCCATTGGCTCTTTTTCGGCTAATACAAAAGCACGGTCATTTGCATATTACTCAATCTACTTGGGTCAGAACTCATGGATTAAATGTTAAGAGAATAAATTTTCTTGTATACTCGTATAAATCGCAAGGGTTCAATCTGCCTATGCCTTGGGTCAATAATGCCTTAATATCATGATAAAAAAATGGATTGTCCATATGCCAGGCTAATTCAATGGATTTGGGGCAAAATGAGTTAAAGCGTGGAAGATGCTTTCTCCACTTTCTCCAATACACAAGTACACAAAATAAAATTACCTGCATGTGACTTCCTCGTTGTTTTCTTTTCCTTCATCCAAGGGTACTCTGGGGCCAAGTCTGAGGCCATGGCCTCTGCATAGGGTGAATTGGGAGCCCTTGAGTGGAGAAAGTCTTCAGAGTCAAAGGGAGCAGGAGTGGCGTAGCCTTCCATGGTCCAACTTGTTGAGACTTTGTCAATCATTTCTTTACCCCATGCCCTCCACTAGAGTCGTAAATCTTGACCATAAATCACTTTCAACCGGCTCAACACGTGCGTTGCCTTTCTCACTTCATTCTGTTGGGTTAACTTGTCTTTTGGCCTATGCGTTGTGGCCTATGCCAAATCAAGTTCAAATAAAAAGAGATTGTCACGGGTAACACAGACTACGACCAAGTGGAGAGTGGAGGAATGATCCATCAGATCTGATGCATAAGTAGACGATGGCTCCTCCCCTTTCCCTTTGCTTACCTCTACCACTCCATCCACCCTTTCTCCTTTGTTTAACCCAAAATTATCAAAAATACTGGCCAAACACGTCAACCCAACATCACTCATGTCTCAACCACAATTATTAACACAGATGAAAAATGAATTCAAACCATATGATTATTTGTGCATTAATTTAACATTAGACTAACATTTTGTCTGGATGAGGATGCCATGGGAATTGCCAAGGAATAACCTGCCTTGGCTCTCATGGGTCACTCACAGGTTGGTCAAAAATAAGAGATGAATGAAAAGTCATGTGTCATTCTAACGGTCTCCCGTGCAGCGACTCTTCAGTCCGGAACGAATCAGCGGATGTTTCTTCTTCTGTTTACTCCTCACCTTTTCATTCTTTTTCTTTTAATATCAAACACAAATTGAGAACTTTGATATGACTCCATTCGGTTTAGTTTTACACACTAGTTTATACATTTTTGTTCTTGGTTGGTGTTATTTTCACTAGTCAAAAATCAAATGCTCTTGGTCATTTAAAAAATGTTCCTGTTGGGTTGAGAATTTTTGAGCAAATGTATTTCGTCTAAAGATTTGAGCACATTTTGCATTTTGGATTGAATGAATCTTTATAAAATATGACAGGATTGAATATAATTTTCTAACGTAATTAAATCAAAGCAGCAACGCGTCAATTACTTAAGGAACATTTAAAAAAGCAAAAAGACTTGTGCATTGTGTTCAAATTCGGATATGGGACCTTTGTACTTCAATTTTACTTTTTAACAGCATAGCATAAGAGTCTAAGAACAAAATGAAAATATCTTTATTTCCGATGTGTTTAAATATAAAAAATCAATTAATAGCTACGAGATGTCTAACCAAATGTGCAAAAGAAATAGCCAATGATATTTTGCAAAATGGTTTGGTTGGATATAGGGAAAAGGGTTCGGTTGTTTTGAAGTTGTCAACTGTGGATGATTTATAGGCTCGATCCTCCCTGGTGAGTCATTCTTTTCCATCCCTTTAGCCTCAGCTTTAGCCTACCCTTTCATCCCCATCTATAAAAATATTCAAATCAAAAATTAAAGAAAGAAAAGCGTCGACTCATTTTCCTCTGCATGGGGGATTGTAATTGAGTCGTAACATTGTCACTCCTTTCATCACACCGGCCATTCAGTCCATTCTGAACCAACCTGTCCATTCAATCCTGTATACATCTCAAAACATCTCAAAGACATTTTTCTTGACTAAATGGTTGAGACTCTTTTGGACTAATTCTGTGAGTCCTTCCCTCAGACCTGTTCTGGGTTAGACCCGCTGAAAGTCAAATGGGACTCATTAATCACTTTCCTCCTTTTCAGAGAGGAAATCCTTTCTGCGGAAATGTTTTTTCATTGTTTTACAAGTGGTCATTTTCTTAACCTCAAAGACCCTTCTTGGCCAATGCAACTCTGTGCATGTCCAACTCAGTCCAAATATCCATCAACTCGGAGAGTCACAACAAATCCTTCTAATTTCATCAACCAAAGGGAGAAATTTGAATGGAAGGAGTTTTGGTAAATTTATTCCTTTTCTTCATCTGCCGCTAAGCAGTGGCATTGGCATAGGCATCAGCATAGGCATCGGGACAGAATGGCATCGGCATAGACGTCGGCATCAGCATCCGCTTTAGCAGTGGCAAAACTAAACACATGGTGAAAAGGGCAAAAAATACAAGGGGAAATCCCCGACAACAGAGCCCAAACTCATCCATCATTCTCGCCTGTCAAAAACTTTTCCCACTCTCTTCCCCCTTGGACAGAATTCACATCCCTAGGCAAAAATCCGTCCGGGATTCTTTAAACTTCATCCAAACGCCATCTGTTGTCATTGGCCAGAATGATTTTATTCTCTTTTCATTTGTTTTGTAGTTGAGGTGTGTAGGGCTAGGTGGATTTAGATCCTTATCTTGTACACCTGGGTTATTGTTGTACATGGACATTTATTGCTTGTCAGTCTGTCACCTTGTACCGGTAGACCCTTTTCCAACTATGAGTGAACAAGTCGGCGATTCACTTTCACAAAGTGACTGAGCTACATTGAGTACAACTGAACTGTTTCTACTACAATCTACAATGGCATTTCCCATGGGTAATTTGGAATTCTACTTGAGGAATTAAATTTAGGTCCAGATAAAAGCCAAATATAATAGGTCATGTAAAATTTTTAAATTAAATTTCTAACTGGAATCTACAGTGTGGGAACTTTCGTTCGATGATTTGGAAATAGGGGAATTGGGTGGACCTTACAGGTTCACCCAATTGAAATTAAATGTATTCATCATGGGTGGACATGAGTTGATTTTGAATAAATGCTGCTTTTAATTTTGTTGTTTTAACAGGGTCACTTTTAAGTAATACTTTAAGTAACACTAGTGTTAAAATATAGTTTTGTGGTTTAAGTCCTCAATCTGAATTTAATTGAATAGCCATGAAAAGTGTATTTGTCACCTTACAACTTTCTCTAATTTCCCCATGTGCTAAAACTAATTTTGACTTTCTCCGTGGTTTAAATTAATTTTGCAATTTTTATCTTATGTGCATTGAGTTTGACTTTGAGATTCAATGAGGATATGGGTAATGCACAGGATGTACACTTTAGGTTGGTTGTATGAATCGGTCTTGTGATGCTCAGTACAAAGGAGATGTAGTAAATGGGTTGCGTTCTNGACTTTGAGATTCAATGAGGATATGGGTAATGCACAGGATGTACACTTTAGGTTGGTTGTATGAATCGGTCTTGTGATGCTCAGTACAAAGGAGATGTAGTAAATGGGTTGCGTTAGACCCAACAGGTGACAGCGTGTTAATTTATCACTTTGTTAATTCGACTATACAGTATAAGTGGCAATGTTCAATTTTTAACCATTTAAGTTGCAATCAAGTCACAAATTCACCAGAAATGAGAAATTCAAGAGAAGAAAAACTTATAAATGATTTAGACCCAACAGGTGACAGCGTGTTAATTTATCACTTTGTTAATTCGACTACAGTATAAGTGGCAATGTTCAATTTTTAACCATTTAAGTTGCAATCAAGTCACAAATTCACCAGAAATGAGAAATTCAAGAGAAGAAAAACTTATAAATGATTTAAGGAACAGAAGTAGATTATAACATAAAAATGAACAGAAATATTGGTTGACTAGTTGTGCGTCCTATGCTCGGTACACATGACGTGAAATGGAGTAGTTGGATCACAGCAGGTGAAAGACCAGAGTCCCTTTGTTTTCACAACCATAATTTGGAAATTCAACACAGGTATTACTGGCAATTGCTAACAGATTTATTTTGTGACACAAAACAAAATATATTTTGACGAATTTGTTAATGTTTCTCCATAAGAGTTAAATTAAATTGAGTGGTCATTTGGATCATAATACGAAGAAATTGCAATGTCAGTAAGAAAAAGACATTTCCAGACTTAAGTCAGATTTAATTACAAATACTCGAATAGAAATCAGTTATAAAAGTTGAACACACATGTAGAAATGGATCGTCTGAATTCCAAATCCAAGTCAACATGAGATTCAAGTAGATTGTACAAAAGAGTCCCTTGTTGAATCTACTGTACGTTTTAAAATGCGCAATTTGTAAGTGTGCACAGAGTAGAATTGTAATGGATTGAACTTGAAATATCTGAAGATTCAAGTCTTTGTTAATTTTCTCCATAGGATATTGACTGGTCACTTGGATTTGGAAGGAAAAATTCATCAAGAACATCCTTCTATTTGATTCGGAGAGAAATAAGTTAAAAGTTACACATGTAGATCATGAAGAAATGGAACGTCTGAATCCCAATTCAACAAGGGAAGACTCCAACCAACCTAGATGTGAATAAAAACGTTTAGAATCAAAATGTCCACGGCATTCGTGTAAGTTTTGTGAATACAAAGACTTTAAAATTCAATTCAACTAAAAATTTAAATGGAGTTTTAAAGTGGCATGATTCTGTTAGGTCTTTGCCATGAGTAGGACAATGCATCCAAATCATCCCGTAGCCTTCCCTCGAGAAAGACAATGGGCTGAAGGGTCATCAGTCATTCGGAGCCAAGGGTCGTGGTTTACCCTCCAAAAGTGAAAGTGGCAGATGTGTTTGAGCCTCGAGCTCAGTGACTCGGCACTTTTCTGACCTCCATTGGGTCAGTCCTCCAGTCAGTCTGCAGTACATGTTAAGACTCTGTTAAAATTAATCTCAGTGCAGTGTTTCAGAGTTAAGCTAGCTGAGCTCAGGTGAGAAAAAGGAATAAAAAAAGGTTCAATTTTTGATTTGTTCTGGGGAGCAAAGTGCCAGGCACGGGAGTGCGCAAGAAACGCTCTCGTCCTCTCAGTCGATCCTCTCCTCCCTAACCAAACGCATCTCAGAGAGAACTGCTCTTGGAAATTTATTTTTATTTTTAATTTTTATTTATTTATTTTTATTTCTATTTAAACAATACACACAATTGGGATGGAACTAAAAATACACAAAAGACAGTGCACAAACCCATCTGGTTAAATCGTCTAGCGAAGCAAGTAAGGACATTTAAAATGTAAATTTTAATTCATTAGTTAAATCCATTAAAATAAATTAAAAGTAAAAAAAGAAGGAGAAAATAGAAAAGGAAGAAACATGGCGGACGTGTCATGTGCATTGGGATTAATCGATAGGATGGGGTTGGACTCTCTTCCCAAATTTTTTTTTTATTTTTAATTTTTATTTATTTATTTTTATTTATTTAAAAAGAACACACAATTGGGATGGAACTAAAAATACACAAAAGACAGTGCACAAACCCACCTGGTTAAATCATCTATCGAAGCAAGTAAGGACATTTACAATGTAAATTTAAAATTAAACCAGTTAAATCCATTAAATTAAATTAAAAGTAAAAAAAGAAAGAAAAAATAGAAAAGGAAGAAACATGGCGGACGTGTCATGTGCATTGGGATTAATCGATAGGATGGGGTTGGACTCTCTTCCCCCTATCTCCTTGGCTTTCCTTTCCTTATGCATTTTATACAAAATTAAAATCCAACAATATTTAATACATAAACTTAGAAGCCCAGTAACAAGTTCAAAATATTTGGCATGGCAAAGGAAGAAGGGTGCAGAGAAGAAAGCTTTGGCTTTGGCTCTCTTTTCTGACGAAAGATCATTAATCTTGAGCCAAACAAAACCTGTCACTTCTTTTGTTATTATTTTTAGAATGGATTCGAACCCAAACTCCTAGCCAAACCCAAGAACCCCATTCCCAATTAATCCATAATTTACCAAACCAAAAAATATCGATTCAACAACAAAATCGATTTCTCTGCATTGCAGTGATTTATACAGGGTGTACCCATGCAGTAAGCTATATAAAAGATACAGGGTGTCTAGCCAAAGTGGAGCTATTCTATATACAGGGTGCATGGCTCAGTGTTGAAATTCCAAAAGAGAAGAAAAGAAAAGAATTAATGAGAGACTATTATTTTTCCATTCAGTTTTTTCTTCCACCTGTCGTGAGTTTTGAATCTTCCAATTCTTTCATCTGTGAAGAATTCGTCATACACTCTGCATTGCAGTGATTTATACAGGGTGTTCCTTGCAGTAAGCTATATAAAAAACAGGGTGTCTAGCCAAAGTCTAGCTATTCTATATACAGGGTGCATGGCTCAGTGTTGAAATTCCAAAAGAAAAGAAGAATTAATGAGAGACTATTATTTTTCCATTCAGTTTTTTCTTCCACCTGTCGTGAGTTTTGAATCTTCCAATTCTTTCATCTGTGAAGAATTCGTCATACCCAATTTTTTGTCTTCCTTTTTCCCATGAAGGATTTTTGCTCCTTTGCTTCTCTCAACGCTGCGCTAGGCTCCACTCAAAAAAGTCTTAAAGCCAAAGCAACCGTGACTCTTTACAAATTTTCATGGTCGGCCAAGGCAAAAACTCTCAAATTATTGTGTTGGGAATGACTAGACAAAAGTGTCCGAATCACGATCTCTCTCTCCTTGGAATTTTTCTACCTTTTCTTCAACACCATCTCAGGCTCAATGACTTTGGCTAAAACTGTCTCATTCATTTTGACTTGAGACCAGAGTGTACAGGTGTGTTGTGACTCAAAGGACAAAATTTAGAAATAGTATTCTGTTCTCAAATAAGACTATAAAAATAAATTTATGGGGGTAAATTAAAATATTCTGTCATTAAATTCTGGTCGGCAACAGTAACAGAGGCAATTAGAAACTAGACTTTCTTCGTAGTCCAAGTTAAAATGAACATTCATTCTGTTTATAATATAATTTCAATGTCAGAAGATAATTTTTTTTCTTCATTCCAGCTTCCAGGAAAGAAGATCCACCAAAGAAGAAACAAGGTTCGTTTAACCAAAGTTAGAATAAAGCATTAAAGAATTTTTATTAATTTGACTTTTGATTTCCAGGACTCATCACAGACACTCCGTAACCTACCCTGTAGATCCGGGCTTTTTTGTAGACTTGTCAAATTCAGAAGCTCGTTTCTACAGGTATCTTACTGGGGATGTCAATGATCAATGGATACTGAGGAAAAAAGATAAAGTTGATTGCGGACATTAGTGAACAGACCCTGTGTAACGAAGTCCTTGTATTTTTCGTTTAGACGTCTCATTTTGGTGAAGTTCCTGCTTGACCAGTTTTAGTTTTTTGGTCGTAGCAATTGGCCTATACTAGCAGTCATTCTCACAAGTTAATTTAAAGAAGAATTTTGAAATGAGTTCAAGAGGGAACTTAGTTCAAAATGAATGCTCAGCTAACGCCAACAGAATCAAGTGCTTTTGTACACAAGTACAAATGCTATTTTTAAACATTTCGAAATTTAATTTTAAGGTTTTAAGATCCGAAAACTGATCTTATCCGATTTGCCACCCACTCACAACTCATTCTCAATTTAATCAAGAAGTTTATTTTTTATGTCAATTCAATTCTAGTCAATATAAATTTGGATTCTACTTTTGACTTCTTTTGGCTTTTTATTCTTTTCAAATTAATTTTTTAAGTTGGCCAAGACTGTGAACCGACCCTAGTAAATAACCTGTTCGTACGGGAGACTCTTCTTGGAATTAACTTATCATCGGATAAACCCAATTTAAAGACAGATTTCAGATATGCATTCTAATAAGAGGGAATTGTACTTTTGACGTGAACTCTTATGAATCCAGCTAAGAATTATTTAAGGATTTCTTAATGACAATTATTCCAAAATTAACCTATCAAATAAATCCAATTTTATTCTATTTATTCTCCGAATCATTACCACCGTCTAACACCCGTTTAGACTTGGTTTTCCATGATGATCTGTTTTTGCTTATTAAT
>WJEZ01003258.1:0-11234 GCA_009869925.1 Thalassaphorura encarpata
TAAAAAGCCGAAATTATTAGCCATGGCAATGGTAAAAGGTCAAACACCGTACTACATAAGCCAAAAATGATTCAGGGTACTTATTGACGTCATTTGGCTTGAAAGTGCCTAAATTGGAACTTTTATCCAAATTTCGTAATGAAAAAGCCGAATTTACCCGCCCCGGGTTGAGGTCAAAAGTCATACGCTTCCTTCACACGACATATTTAAGGATGCTTAGTGGCAACTGTTAGCTTTGAAGTATTTCAATTCATGGATTTAACTAATATTCGGGAAAAAAAGGAAATTACTCCTCCCGGGCAGATCAAATCGACCTGCCATGTAGACATCCTTCAAATTTTCTAAAAAATTTAAGCTATAATTCATGGCCAAGTAATCTCGCAGAAGCTGCTACACACAAACACACGTACACTTAACAAAGCCTGAACTTTATGTTATAGGATTAGTTCATACAATATTTATTTGAGTTGAATTTATACCCGCATTGCAAGACTGGCCGTGCCCATGACGTACATGACGAAATTGATAATCAGGGATACACTTTGTAATCTGAAACACACAATTATTAGCTTTACAACCGCAGAACCTTGAAACCTAAACTTAAAAATTCCATTGCTCGTATAAAAATTAAATATTCAGAAGGCTTCAACACATATGATGAATCATACCCAAAAGCAACGAGAATCACAACAGCATCCTTTGCCTCTGCATCCACCATTAAATTGCAAATTATATCCAAAAGTATTAAAAACACTTGATATTTCTTCATTGATTCAACCCCTTCCCCTGGTTTTGACAAAAACATTGATTTTCCACTTTCACTTTGTGAAACTGGACTTTCAGATGCTAGTCCAAAAGTCCGTCGCCCTCTACTCGTTTCCATTGCTCTCAATTATCGACACACCGATATATACGATTTTAAAAAAAATTCCACAACACACCACAAGCGGTCAATGTTATGCTGAATAAATCATTTGTTTCCCAGATGCCCGTCCGTCCGTCCTGATTTTGGACTTTGCTTGGAAATCTTGATGACTAAATTGAAATCCAATGCTCATTGTTTCGACCTACCTGTCCGTCCGTAGTTCGTGTGTTTTTATAGATTAATCATGAAGTGGATCAATACGTTGCCATGGTTTCTTAATATCGCAACATTACAGAGTAGACACCAGACTTTTTACCCGCATCTCATTTCATTTGCAATCAAAATCCGGGCAGTCCAGTCCAGTCCAGCCTAACTAGTCTAGAATTTCTCTCTCCTGCTGCTTGCTTCAAGCAGGAGAGATGATTATTGTCAAGTGATTTATTCGCTCATCCTTTTTTATTAATAATTTTAGATTCTCCTCTGTATACTTTTAAAAACATTAGTCAAACAGTACATAGTACAGTAGGCAGTAGGGGGAAATCCGTTCGTTGACTTAAAATTACTGGTTGAATGCCTTCTTGAAGGAAATCCGCTCCTCCGTTCTCAGCTCATTCACCGAATCGGATGGCAGACAGTAAGCAAGTGAGTTTAATTTACTCTTTAATTCATTCTCTCATTTAAAACCCAACATTGGTTGAGGAAAGAGGCTGGATTTGAGTCGCGTTGATTGGAAACTGCACGCATGGGAGCCTGAGAACCGGATAAAGGGACCAGGACCCTCAATTGAATGGTAATTAGGTACAAGTGGTTCACAAAACCCGAGTCACCCTTATCAAATGCATTTCAAACCTCAACACAGACATTGCACTGCGGCGCAGTTCCGCTAGCCTTGCCCAACATCCGTCCAAGTGTAGAAAACACTTGAATTTTCCAAAGAATTTAATTCGGTCTCTTTTTAGCCAATATTAAGTAATATTTCCATATTATCTGGATATTTCATTAATATTGAGGAAATTTTTTATTAAACCTGTATTAATATTAAAGTTTAGTAAATGCCAATTATTTTAAGTCCGAAATGAAATTTAAGTTGAAAAAAAATGCTATCAGTCCATTCATTAAAAAATGAGTGCGAAAGAGTATCTAAATTGAAAGACAATGGAAGGAAGGATGCTCAAATACAAGTGCAAGGGAAAGGAAGGGTTTGAAAATAATACGCTACGTAAGGCTGATTCTGTTTCTGCTCTGACTGCATGGGAGTTGGATTTCTCCTCATATTTCATTGTTAAACAAATGAAACAGAGGCAAAACAGCTCTGCTACCCGGTTCCCACCTCATGTGCATGTGTTTATCCATTGTATTTTAATCTGGAGTTAAATAGGGGCTAGTGGCAGGAAAGGAAGGGGCCAGCTTTATGAACAAGTGTTTAAATGATCAAATCCTGTAGCTCTTAATTTATTGGCACAAATGGTTTAATGACTAAATAATGCTGGAGTAGTTGGCTGCATAATAAAGGGATGCGGGTCTTAGCCCAAGTTCTAGTCCCCTATAATAATGATTTGACTTGATGCGGGAAATGACTAATGACTCATTGGAGTGAAACATTTAAAAACTCCAGTCGTGGCTCGGATTGAGCGGATTTGGCTTCTGGGATTCTCAGGGTCAACATCCGCCACAACTTTTTGTTTTTTTTTTTATTTTGTTTTTTTCAAGTTCAGTTGAGTTATTTTCCAATCCACCCATCAAGATTTGTTGGGTAGTTCATCATTTTTTTTTAGTTTTGTTTTTTGTTTTAAATTTTAATTTTCAAACTAAACGAGTTGAGTTGGAATTATTAGTTTTTGTGTTCACAGTCATCAGTACAATGGGGAAGAGGTAAGAGTAATTTGATAACACAAGAATCTACGAATGAAGCAGTTGTAATTTAAACAAGCGATCAGTTCGGTCTACGTTATTTTAAAGTTTACTGCTGCTAGAGAGATCAATTCATTAATACCAAATATGAAATACTTGTACAGATAAGACAATCAGAGCGAACGCATTGCAGAGTGTAATTTGGCTGAATTTGGTCCCATCATGTTTTTTGGGAAGTCCTTTCAACAAGCAAAGTTAAAATTCAAGAAGAAGGATGTTAGACTTGGTTCAATGTTGGGCAATTTAC
This sequence comes from Thalassaphorura encarpata, assembly GCA_009869925.1. NCBI lineage: Eukaryota > Metazoa > Arthropoda > Collembola > Poduromorpha > Onychiuridae > Thalassaphorura > Thalassaphorura encarpata. Next base: position 3,024 of record WJEZ01003258.1, read on the forward strand.
GGTCAGAGCTTTCACCCCAAATGCAAAATCTGAGCTTCTTTCAATAACAAGGTCCGTTTTACAAAATTTGAACTTCTATTAATTTTGCTATGATTAGACCTAAGCATTACGTTCGAATTTACTGCTGCAAGCTTGGAAAGAATTTTATTTAATTCAATTTTTGCATTGATTTATTCCACAGGTTTAAGTTCTACTGCACGTGTCTGCTCCTGCCATGCAACAACAACTGTAAAAGTCAAGCAGATGCACAATTTCCTTTCATCATGCAGAATGTTGCTTTTATGGTAAACTGGAAGGCATTTAACGTTTTAGCAAATAGACCCTTAATTGTAATTGTATTCAACTAAACAGATACCCAAGAGCTCCATATAAGTTTACTTTAAACAAAACCAACAAATAATTTTGAGACTGAAACTAATTTTATTCCTTTCCATCCCTCGCTCGATTGTTAAGTTTTCTTGTTATACGTTGTTTTAATTCCATAACAGTAAAAAATCAAATAAAAAAAGAAACCTTAGATTAGGAAAATAAATGTACAATGTGTATAATACCTTGCATGTGTGGTCGGTCGGTCGGTTGGTCGGATTGTGCATTAGAATTGTAATATGAGTAAGTTATGTAGTTAGTGACTCGGGATAATTTTAAATGAATCGAAACTGACAATTGCATTGGTCATTTCCAAAGAATTGCTATAGTTGACAATCAACTGTAGTAGTAGCCAATTGTAATATTATATTTTAGGTATCGTATTGTGTAATCGTGCTAACTGTAATGTAATGTCTAGAATTATGAGAATTTCAGCTTGCCAATTTTAAACGTTGTCATTGTACTCAATTACAGGATTAAACCTTTAATTTTAATTATTGAACTTTGTTAATCAAGTATCAATAGTCAGTATTGTATGGCAGCGACTAATTTTGCCTGTATTTGAAAAATTAACCCATGAAATATTTTGTGAATCGCTTGAATTTATTTTTGAAGTATGAATAAACATTTTTATTTATTTATCCCTGTCGGGCTACGTGTAATTAACATTAGGATTTCAATAATTATTATCTTTGAAGATTCTGAATTCTGAAAATTTTCTCGATTGACTGAATTGTCGTTTGCCTCAAATAATATGTAGAACCAGTATAAAAAGTTACTTTAGGTCCACCAATCGGATAGATTTTAATTGGTAGAGTGATTATGATAGACGATTATCGCCAAGCATCATGCATTGCGCCATTTATACAACTCAAATTCTAAATTTGTTGCGTAATAATGATACGACTCACATCATTGTGCATTCGACTGATAGTTAGAAGTATTTACATACGTATTGATAGCATTATTCGTACAAAAATGAAAATGTAAATCTGCCCAATGGTTTGTCGTACATCCGCCAATTTCTTTACAATGCAAGTAAATCATATTATAAGAGTTGAATTAAAGTACCTCTTTCTATACAACCAGTTTGACTTAAAATTAAACCAATTTCAAATGAATGCCAATTTCCTCTGCTTAAACATGACAAGTACTCACGAGACAAATTTTCATTTGAATGCCCAGGAAAGAGAATAATGACTTGCCGGTCTGGTCTAGTGCGTGCGTGTGAAGTAACAAAAGCAACAATTTTGAGTATTATTGAGTCGATTTCCAGTGAAAAATTACTAACGCAAAAATACACCTGATGCTACTGATTCATAGATAATGATGACAGAAGAGAAGAATCCGGAATATTTTTTAATTTACTCTCTTGATTTGGGGATAAATATTTTCTAGAGGTTAACATATTGCAATGTGCAAAAATTTCCAGATTCAACATTAGGTATATCAGCCTTAGCAATTAGAAAGAGTTTAAAAAAAAGTTGTCTTAAAGATATTGACATGATTTTTATGCCTAATTAATAATTTGACCATTGCCAACTCAAAAAATTTCTAATTAACTTATGGATTAGAAAACTGTCGATTCCGTGTCTATCAATGCCTTCGATTTTCAAATTCACCTTGACGTTACCCTTAAACGCGTACGCTAAAAAATTATTAATAAAACTATTCATTGGGCCATCACTGGACACGAAATCAGAAATTAAATGAAACTATCATGCACTAGTCATTTCTGAAAAATTATCATTTGTCATTCGACACGAAGTGCATATTTTTAAACTATTCAACGTAATAATATTACTCATCTGTTGTTCCGATTTGTATGACGTTAGTAGCTAATTAAATCCGCAACCAAATTTGCACGCATTGGCATATGTAATTTGCTTATTGAGTCATTCGTTCTAATCCAGGGGATATATATTTGCACACCTTGAAATTGGCATTAGTGTTCCAGTCGATTCCCTTCCGCTTGTTGCGAGCATGTTTTCCTCCAAAGTGCTAATTTTAACTCTAGCCCTTGCAGCTAATTCCTTTAATCCTGTGATATCAGGTAAAATCATATTTTTAGAATTTAATTTAATTCCATCTAAGCTAATAACGCGTCAAACTAATTAATTTTTAGGTAATGATGATCAATCTACAGTATGTACTCCTGAAAATTCGGCCCTCCAGGTATTTGATTTCAATTTATGGATTGAATTATAATTTTACTACAACAAATTCTGTTTTTTTGAAAATCTTTTAGTACAAAGAAGGAAAATCCTATCTGTACGAATATTCGTCCAAAGGACAAATAGAAATGGGTACAGATGTTGAGGTCAAGGCCAAAATCATTTTGACTGCGGTGGGTCCATGCGATTTTGTGTTGGAAGTTGAAGATGGGTCAATTTCTTCCCAAACGGGCCAAGTAAGTCCAATCACTTTTTGGGCACTGTGAGCAGACTAATTAATTTTTTAACTTTGCTTAGGACAAAGGAGATTACAAATTTCCAAAATCTACAATTGAGTTCTTCATGTACAATGGAACTCAAATTAATCTGTATAGTGATTCAAAGTCCACGGAGGACCCAATTACATCAAATATTCAAAGAGCCATTTTGACAATGCTACAAAATCCAGCATTCAACCTTGAAAATGAACCTGATGATCCTAAAATGGAAAAACTAGAAATGGAGGTAAGATACATAAAATTAAGTGTTACGTTCCTTTCTTAAATTTCTGTATTGTTCTCAGGAGTCGATTTTTGGAAACTGCGAAACTTTTATATCGAAAACCTCAGAAAACACTTACTGGAAATGGATCCCATTGCAGAATTGTGACGCAGAAGGATCCGATTTGATTTTGCAGGCCGAGCCTTACAAAATCGAAGGCGTCGTGGTACGTAATTTCCAAAACTTTTCAATTTAATTGCTTCTAAAATGAATTACTTATCTTTCAGAATAAAAATATTTTCCCATTGAGAGATTCCGTCAGTTGTGAGCAAACTCTTGAGAATGGAATCATTTCCAAAGCCAATTGCAAAGAACGTCATTATCCTCATCCACAAGGATTTATAAAAATTACCCTAAGCTCATCCCTCGTCTACAAATCCACGAAGGATAAAACAATTTCTGTGAAAGAATTCGATGCAAACACCCGAATGGGCTCCATGACATACATTTTCGACAAACCTACACCAAGTGCCAAGATGCAGAGCGCTGCTCGTGAGAAAATATTAAAATTATTGCAAACCCTGAAGGCCGACAATGCCCACAACGCATCAAGCTCCAGAGTGGACAATTCAGCTGAAATTTACATTGAACTAAAGAAACTCATTCGCGTTTTGAGCGTGACGGAACTTTCATCCCTCAACAATCCATCTATTCTTGGAGACAAAATCCAAGCAAAATTATTCTATGATGCTGTAGCGGAAGTGACAACAGATGCTGGGATTGAGCTTTTGTCAAAATTAAATGGAGATTTGGACACGACGACTTTAATAACATTTTACACGAATATTGCATTTGCATCCAAGCCTGGGACAAAGGCCTTGAAGGCCATGAAAGAGCTCGTTAGTCGAATTAGGTAGTTTTTTCGAATTTTTAATAATATACTTGACATGCGAATCTAATATTAATTTCAAAAATTACAATGCCTATAGTGTACCTTCCATGCCTTCCGGTTCAGATCCAGAAGCCATGGAAAATTATAAGAAGAATGTTAGTTTGACTCAACTCCTGATCCTTGGCTCATCCGGCCTTGGCTACCGATTCTGTCTTCCGGTGATGAAGGTCGGAGAAATGCCTTCCGGTTCAGACCCAGAAGCCATGGAAAATTATAAGAAGAATGTTAGTTTGACTCAACTCCTGATCCTTGGCTCATCCGGCCTTGGCTACCGATTCTGTCTTCCGGTGATGAAGGTCGGAGAATCCTGCAACAAGGTCCCAGAGTATGTTGCACTGGTTGACGCAATCGCGGCCCTAGTCAAAGATGAGTCCTCAGATGACATTTATCGTGCAGCCATGCATGGGTTAGGGAATTTGCAAGAATTGACAGAAATGGCCGTCAGTAAAATTGCAGGAGTTCTCAAGCGAGACAACTCAGCGTCAAAATGGCGATTAATTTTGGCACTAGATGCTTTCAGAAGTGATTGGTTCAAACCTGAGCTTTACAACATAACTTCAGACATTTTGGCAGATAAAAAACAATCAGATGACATTAGAATTCTTGCCTATCTTGCGCTTGCTCAGTCCTACGAATTGCCTGACAGAAATATCTTCAGAAGAATTTTTGAAGAAGAATCTAAGACAGGTGTGATATATAAAAATCAGGGCATTCTAAAGGTATATAAATAAATAATTTAGACATTGTCTTATCACAGTTGGGTCGTTTATCGCTTCCCATGCAAGAAGTCTTTCCAGAAGTGACGATCCTCAAAATATTGCTGAAGTCAAAAGTCCCAGACATTGGATAGCATCAGAAATTGTAAAATTAGTTCCGGACAGCGTCATGGTTCCTGCTAATCCAAGAGACTCCAAATTCATGGAACACACGTATTTCTCCCGTGAGAATAATCTTGGGGCCTCCACAGAATCTACCGTCATATTTTCTGCCGGAAATATTAAACCACAATTTCTATCATGGAGTGGATCAGTTTTTCTTTTCGGAAAAGCCTTTGATTTCATCGAGGTGAGTCAGAATTTAGTTTGATAATTAATTTCTTAAATAAATCTGAATAATTTTGCTGAATAGGTTGGTCTATCCCAACGTATGCTCCCAACACCCAAAATTTATTACCCGGATGATGCCCAGCCCGACTGGTGGAGTTTGACCCGTGCCTTTGAAGCCCCTGACACCTATTACCGCGTTTTTGGCACAACGATTGCGTTTGGAGTTCATGATTTCCACAAAACAGTTCAAACTGCCGTTACTCAAATGGTTAATTCAAAATCTGTCAATGGAAATGCAATGACGATTGATGCCATTATCCCTCAAACTCTGTTCGATGAAGAATTAACATATCCAACCATTACTGGACTTCCTCTCTCATTTAATCTTCAAGCCCTCAGCTTGCAATCAATGAAAATTGAATTGTCAGGGATTCCAGAATTATCTGTCATTAGGAAAAATTACGAGAGTTCAAAATTCGACATGAGAATTGGAATCGCAGCTGACTCAGCATCTGCAGTCAAAGGCACAGTAGGAATCGGAGCCCATACACCTTCTCACATTGGAAAATTTGCACAAGGGACCGTCGATCACGTCCAGAATTTTGAGGTGGAGGCTGTGAAGAAAGAAAATCATGCGCTACACGTGAAACTGAATTTTCCTAAGAGGATCATTAGTAGAAAAAGCGTGAGAGCAGAGTCCAGTATATTCGCAGAACTTGATGGACATTTTGTCAGGGCTAGCAGCAAAATGGAAAACGAAAATGCAGTGGCAACATCAGAATCGTAAGCAAAAAATATTTATGATTCCGAATTTCAGTTTAACCAAAACTTCCTCATTCTCAGCCGCAAAAAATGTAGCGATGGCCACAATATCTTTGGTCTGAAAACTTGCACTAAATTTGGACATGGGCCTGAAATCATTAGTAGAAAAAGCGTGAGAGCAGAGTCGAGTGTATTTGGAGAACTTGATGGACATTTTGTCAAGGCTAGCAGTATCGGCAAAACAGGAAATGGTGAAGCCAAGGAAAGCGCAGTGGCAATATCATCAGAATCGTAAGTATAAAATATTTTTGCGAAATTCACTTTAGGCTAATCTTCAAATTGTGCTCATTTCCAGCCGCAAGAAGTGCAGTGATGGCCATAATATTTTTGGTCTGAAAACTTGCACTAAATTTGGACATGGGCCTGATACTCCTTTCGAATTTGAGCTAACGGTTGAGAAAACTGATTTAAAAATGGAAGGATATGACTTCAAAGTTAATATGAAAGGTATGTAAAAAGAAGCCCAAAGAAGCTAGTTCTTTTTGTTTTAATTGGAATACCATTTAATACTAAAGCTGTCGCTCCCATAGATAATTCTTATGAGGTGGTGGCTACAACACCTGGTTCATCCGTCAAACGAGAAATTAAAGCAAAAATTGAAAGCGCTATAGGTGGAGCAAGCCCAAATGGTAAAAACTTGTTGATTAATACAAAAAAGAATTTATTTGCACTACTAAAAAATGCTTAACCCTTTCAGGAGGATGGAGATCCACAGACGTAGAATTTGAAGCCAAGTTTGAGAATGACAAATATTTTTCGCATACTAAATTGATGCAAAATGACAGCCGTGGAGCTTTAGGACGTTGGGACTACCATTTGGTCTCAGAATACACTTCCCCTGGAAATTCTCAACTCATTAAGCTAATTGACTACAAAACTGAACAGACACCTGAGAGATTCAACATTAGTCTAAGGATGGCAGAACCCTTCAAATCAGTTTTCGGAGATATTGATGGTTAGTCAGATTTTAAATTCAAAAAAATTAGATAAATCATTTAACCCTATGTATAAAATAGTCTACAAGACCAAAAAACAAGAAAATAATGATGCGAAAACTACAAAAACTTTCGCCGTTGGAATTAATGTTCGTGATGCCGTTAATTCCTGGAGATATGTGCGAAACGAGGAAAATGATAAGAAGGTAAGTCTGTGTTTGTATGTTAATTTAAATTAAACGATTATTTAACCCTACGTCTGTTTTGAATTTTAGGCCTATCCATTCCTTCATCCCAGGTACAATCTGAACGTTCAGTTAGACGCAGTTTTTCAACTTGAGAAATTCAAATGCAATTANTAGGCCTATCCATTCCTTCATCCCAGGTACAATCTGAACGTTCAGTTAGACGCAGTTTTTCAACTTGAGAAATTCAAATGCAATTATTCGAATTCTGGATGTTCCCACCTCCTTGATAAAAACGTCGAATTAAAAGCTCAGTATTCAGAGAAAAATGTGACAATATACGAGGTTGATGTAAAATCTACACTGAATCAAGAAACTGTATTCAAGGCAAATACTACGACGACACTTAAGGTACCTGGAGCTCCTTTGTTTAAGTAAGATTTCAATTTTTAATTTATCAGCTTGACAAAATTTGAAATATTAACCATAAATTTTTCTTCGCTCCTCAGATTCGTGTCCACATTGGAAACACTGAAACCAGTTAGGGATTCCAACAAACGAGCTGCCCAATGCCTTTTAAAATTATCCCCAATTCTTAAATTGGATTTGTACGAGGGAGAAAGACGAAGTGCTGGGGGAAAATTTGCGATTACTGATAATTCAGTTGAGGTTGACGCTATGGTAGGAAGTTTGGCCACATTATCTGCAAATGCCACGGTAGGAAGTGGCCAGCATCAGCATGCCCACTTGAGCTTAGAATTACCATATATGGCCACCACGGTTGACGCTGATGTTGACATTCAAGATGACGGGAATAAATTTGTCGAAAAATTCAAGGGTGTTTTGAATATGAAAAAATCGAAACAAGTTTATACAAAGGAAACCAACGTGGGTCTTGATCGTGGGCAGAGGACATTGACAGTTTCGTAAGTAAAAATTAAATGTATTTTTAAAATTTTGGATAATTTCTTATTATACGCTTTGCTTTAGTTCAGGCACTACGAGAAACGAAAAACTTTTGGACAAAGTAGACATTTCTGCAAAATGGGCCCAAGATATCTGGAATGGTTTGAGCTCAGCTAATATGAAATTTGAAGGAATTGATGGGAACGTCTACAAAGGCTCCGCTGAAGAAACCACTTCTAATAAGAATAAAATATTCAAAAGCAATTTTGTTTTGGGGATCGATGCACCTGAAAAACCAAAGGCAGTTCAGTTTACATGGGATTTGGTTGCAGACAATAATGTGAA
>WJEZ01003259.1:0-11233 GCA_009869925.1 Thalassaphorura encarpata
AATCCACGAAAAAAAGTGAAAAACTTTTGAAATTAGACACAAAATTAACTTTATTCGTCCCAAATTAGCATAGGAGGAGTCTTAAGCTAAGACTCTTAGCTCTACAAGACCACTTAGACTCAGGAGATGAAATACGTCATTATGTAATAATACATCAATTTATTAACACACCCAAGTTTCTATCTACACAACAAATCAATGTCAATATATTATTTATCTCATTTTACGACAAGACACAAATGGAAAGGGTTAATTTGGCGGATTTGAACTCCAGGAGGATATAGTTTCCATATGTAGGCTCGAATCGAATCAAACTTCGTAAAAAAACTAATCTCAAGTTAATGTTTTTGGAAGGTGAAAACAAAGACGTGTAGCCTAGCATAATAATTGGTTATGGTCATTATTTATTTGGTAAGGCATAAACCGGCTATGCGTTATCCATATGTATTACTATTCAACTTTTTAGTCTAACAATTAAAAGAATTTCAAATCAACGATAACACTGAATTTGGTTTTTAGCCAAAATACACAAAACTTTGCACAACTCCCACGGTTATTTAGTTCTAAAGATTACAATAGAGTACATTCTCTAATTATTTAGAAACTAAATCCAGCTTGTCTAATTTTTTAATTAGTTTTGAACAAAAATTACGAAATTGTAGGCCACAAATGCATGTTTAGGCGATTTCTTAAATTTCCAGACAATTGATTTTTGACACTTTAGTCCTAAATTCTAATAGTCACAAAACATTGACACGATTCGTCAAATTCTAGAATGGCACCATGAATCGTATTCTTCTCCTAATTAAATTTTTGGGTTTACAATCTAATTCTGATCTAATTTGATCCTTCGTCTAATTTGTAAAAATATGTGAACAAGCGGTTGGCTCCCGTCAAGTTGTCATTCTATTAAATTTTTATTCCTTACCCAATCCTTCTCACATATTAATCTGAAACTTAAAGCAAACTGAATTAAAAAAGAATTAACTAGTGGCTAAGTCTTAAGGTTACTTATATTTAATTTTACATATTAATGAATTACAACCACAATTGAAACCAAATGACTCCAATGCTTGGCTAGCGTTAGACATTTTAAGACACTTGATTAGATTATTTAGGCCTAAGCTTAAAGAACATTTAACATTTAATTTTATAATTTTAAATTTACCTAGTCTAATTAAAAATTAAACCCGAGAGGCGAGGCTGGTGAGTTTCCACTAGCTCCAAGCTCACATTAAGTAGAGATAGGCTATTTGAAATTAACATTAATTTTTTTGCATTTAAAGCATTTGTTTTATAATTCCAACAAATCATTCAATTATTTTGTATTTCTTGATCCCATAAAATTTTGATGGTTAATTTCTTTTTTTTTTCTTCTTCTTCAAATAAAACTCGGAAGAATTATCCAAATAATTTTTCAAAGCAAGGGTGGCAATAAGGCTTATCATTTTGTTCCTTGAAAGTTCCTTTGTTCAATTGTTTAAGGCAGAAAGAGCAAACAAAATGCTCTGGATGAAATTTTCTAAACATGGCTGTGATGCAACGACCTAAAAAAAACAAAAGACAAAATCCATTAGACTCGACAAGACATCGCATTAAAAAACTAAACTCTATCCATAAATTACTTCACGAACAAATTATTTTTGTACTAAATTCTATTCTAAGAACAAACATGAGTTGAGCAGGCGGTGGAACATTAGCATAAATCTAAAAGAAAAGACGATGAGTTATAAAATCCAATGAAGAGAATTAACCAACCAAAGCAAGTGGGTATAAAACAAGAAGATGATATAAAAAAACTAAACTTTAGCCTCATCCTTCTGTCTTTTTTGGCAAACGATGCCAGAGATCCTCCTACATCTTCTGATGGCGAAAGCAATTATTCTTTTGGACAACCTCATTTAAATAAAAAATCCTAAATCGCATTCAGATTCTGCCTGCTCGTATCGTATTGCTTTCCTATTTTTCGGAAAAAAAGGACAAGGCGACTTACCAGAAATCGGCTTATGACATCCAGCACACAAGGTTCCCCTCTTGGCATGGTAATGGGTCTCACAGTACGGCTGTCCATCGTGGTCAAAAAAATGATCCTCCTTGGAATGGTTGGCGACAGTCCTGAAATGGGTCAAACAAAATAAAATATCCATAAAATAAGCTTTCTTAAAGTCTAGCATCACTAGTACCCCATTTCAAAATTGGGTCATGATTTAGAATCTAGCAAAGGCTTCAGACCAAAACGATCCAGATAAGATTTTTTCTGAGTCTGAATCAACTCTTTGTATTAATTGCATAATTTAGCAGGTGCAGATGGAAGTTTCAGTTTTGTCCTTCCTAACTCATTTGACTAATAGAATCCAAACATATAGCAAGTATCTGGTTTTGCAAAGGAATCGTGTGAAAACCTTGAAAGAGGCCATGTGGATTGCATTGCACACAATACAGTCAAAATCGAGTGCAGATTATTTTGAGATGGAAGGATCTATTTAAAAGACAGGTGTAATTTGCTCTAGCAGTAGCAAACTGCTCGTAATTTAGAGGGGTGAAAAAAAAGTACGAGTACATAGCACTAGTACTCAAACATGTGGGGATCATGAGGGACTTGCAATTATAAATACAGTCATAGTCTAACCTAACCATCATGTCTTGACTTTGTTTATTCACACGAAAGAAAGGATTTCCTATTAGGAAGAACCTTAGACCAATTCTGGCTCGGACGTTATACAACTCGGCTAATTTTAGATAATTTTTGCAATTTTCTCTTTCTCACTGCTGCTGCAGTAAAAAAAGACGGAGAGTTGTCTCAAGTAGAAATCATTTGCCAAAAAATTGATACATTATACTACACAGCCCATGAATTCATTTTCACATATGGGAGCGCCAGGGTAGTTTTACAAGGTGTGAATTCATGTTCAGTTTAACAAAAGGATTTTAAATGTGAACTAAATCAATGGGACATGCTCCTAATTTCTTTGGCATATTCATTAATTCTCATTCTAAAAATTCAAGGAATTTCTTGATAATTAGAATTTCCCTAAAAATACTCGATGATCATTTCCAAATCATTCCTTGTGGGGGCGAGACTCTGTCGTAGCACTAGACTGCATGCCCTACTCCAATTTTACTTCCTTCCTGCCTTAACACTTAATCCGATACCCACCCACCTCCCTCACCCCTCCAACGAAACGACCTCAAAATCTGAAACCGATCAAAGTCACGGTCAACTTCCTCCTCCATCCTGCTACGTCACGTCACCCACGTTCCGTAACAGGGTCGGTCGCCCTTATTTCTTGGACCTTGATCTTTTTTTTATTTCTTTTTTTTTTGTTTTTTTATTCTTTTTTTATTTTTGGGCTTTTAAGCCTTTATTTTTAACATCAGCTCTAAGTACTAGGGCTTTACAATGAGGCCATGAATAAATGAATATGCCAAAGATGTGAATGCATGAATGGGTTAAATGACCAGGGAGATCGGAGCAATCAGGTCAGGTCAGGTCAGGGCAGGGAAATAGAAAGAAAAAAGAGAGAAAAAAGAAAAGAAAAATTAGTAAAATGTTAAATATTTCATTTGTTGCATTTGTCATCGGATCTTAATCAAATCCTTTTCCTGTCATCATCAACATCATAAAAGTGCGTGTGTTTGTAAATGTAGATTTGAATCAGTTCCGCTCAATTAAATCTCCAGCAACGAGTTTCCATCAGCTGTGAGCTGTCATCAAAAAATTATTCATTCACAAAGCAACATGAGTAAAAATAGGTTAGGACAGGATCGGATCGGATTGGATCATTTCCCTGCTCTGACTTGACATGACTTGACATGGATAGCAAAATTTTGACAATGATTTGTTTTAAAGCTGATGATGGGCGGTTTGCTTAGTTAATAGAGAGAATTAAGGTAATTTATATATATATATATATTTTCTCTTCCTCTCCTTCCCTTCAGTCCTCATCTTCATCATCCTCATCCTCTTCTTCTTCGTCCTCATTAATTCCCAAACATTTTGGGCAAACAGGTTTCCCTTCAACTGTGTAGAAAGATGTTCCACCGAATGACTTTTTACAGTCCTTGAATGGGGAATCGGGTTATCAAAAATTAATGTTCCCAATTTACCATGAATCTTAACTAAACCAAGCTGAAAACTTTCTCAAAGGAAAAAAGAAAGAGACGACTTCCACAAGGGGAGGTCACTTACCCGACACACGAAGCACTCTGGATGCCATTGGGCATTGAGAGCAGTGATGTAATTATCCGTGATTGGTTTCGTGCAACCGCCGCACTTGGGGGCAAACAGAGCCAAATAATCTGTCCGGCAATAAGGTTTCCCATCCTTCTCATGAAATCCATCTTGGCCAAATTGCTTTCCACAGTGGGCACAGAAAAAATGTTCCGGGTGCCAATTTGTTTCCAGAGCTGTCACACATTTCTGCAAGAAAAAGACAAAAATCCCCAAAAAATTATTACAAATTTTGAAAAACTCGTCGGCAGTTGATTTTTCTCATACATCCAGAATGGGACCATTGCAATAGGCACAGCGTGGGGAGTACAATTTGTGGTAGTCATCCTCACAGTAGGGTTGTCCCTCTCTCTCGTAAAAGTTCTTGGAGCCCAATTCTTGGCGACAATGATTGCATGTAAAATGCTCAGGGTGCCATGCTTTCCCAAGGGCTGTCACCACCTGTGAAAATCCTTCAAAACTCAGTATTCTGTTCAAAATAAAAAAACACCCAGCCAAATGAATACCTGTCCAATGATGGGTTTGTGGCAAGCTGCACAAACTCCTTTCTGCGTTGCGCTCACTCCTTGTTTGTCCATACTTGCTTGGAGACTTCCAAGCATAGAATCCAACTGCTGGGCTTTTTTGGGTTGCTGAAGTTGACTACTTTCTTGACGCTCCTTGATCTAAAATTCAAAGAAAATTGGAAGTAACGAAAAGGGTCGATATAAATCAAATTTCTTTAAAAGGTCAAGGCAGACAAGTACTCTAATGTTTAGTCAGATTGTCAAACTGGAAATGGAATCGAATTAAACTGATTTCTGGCAAGAAGCTCTGTTACATTCCAGAATAACAATCTGCAATTGGACTAAATGCTCGTGTCAAATTGTAAATTCTGGAATTTCGAAAAAGTACTGATAGAGTGAGTCTAGTAGACGTTACAAAAAAAGAAACTTGTCAAATACTAATTGAAAGTTGGGACAGAATTTCAGATTTCAATTCCTTTTCTTTTTTTGGGGTCAAAATGTTGATTGTCAGAATTCTGTCAAGTCAAGTCAATGTCAGGGTAGTCAGTTCATGTAACGTTATGTAAATTAGTTAAGTGAATACCGGGTAGTGTTAACGTTGGGAAGGCGGGAGGAATTGAAAAATAAAAGTAACTCTTCCTCTGAAGAGTCAATTTAAGAGTGAGCTCAAACCAGACTCTTCCTTTCAATCTCTTCAAATAAAGATCGCATGGTGGGCCAAATATGTATGCCCTCTGCCCACACCCACCACCAAACTACCCATACCCTATCCTAGGCAAAATATAAATATAAAATTTTACATTTATTTTCATTCTACTATAGATACCCGTACCCGAATATCCCATCCCAACTCTTCTCATCCTGAAGGAACGACTCACCCGGCACCCAGCATGATCATTTCGTGCCGAGCCGACAAGAAAAAAATCTGCAACGATATATTTTTTTTCTTCCCGATTTTTGCACACGAGCCTTAGGAGTTTTTCTAAGCTTTGCCCAATGCTCTAAGCCCTCGTGGATTAGCTACAGGTACATATATAGGCAGTGGGAATTCTTTAAATAAAAGTGCCCTAGTTTTTTTCTCAACTACTCCTGTTGCAGGAGGAGCCATGAAAACGAAAATGAAATAGACTAACACCTTCTCAATGCCATCGCCATGTAATCCAAATGGCTTGTGGCTTGACTATGATTTTTTATTCTTACAGTTCTTATTCCTCCTTCCAGAAAAATAACCCGGAAGTTAGGGAGCGATATAAAAATTTGATGATTTATGTCTTCAACGTCTGGAGAAAAAATTGGCAGATGAAATTTTTTAAAATACGAGTACGACTCATTTTCACACTACCCGAGGCCATAGATCATTCTTTTATTCATTTATCTTAGTTCAGAGATGGCAGCTAATTTCTATTTGTGTTTGCAAGTTAATCTATGTGTCGCAACCCATTTTGGTATAATTATGCAAATTGGCCAGCCAGACCACACATGGAGAATTGGAGATGCATTCAAACAGTACTTGATAGTCCATGGTCAAAGGTCAATAAAATTAATAATTAGCCTCATGTATAGATCCTNCAGTACTTGATAGTCCATGGTCAAAGGTCAATAAAATTAATAATTAGCCTCATGTATAGATCCTACAGAGCTGTGGCTATACTAGGCAATTTTTTTATATGTCCTAAGAAAACATATGCCGGGCTAAGGAAATTCTGACAGCCCGTCGGTTCGTTTGAAACGCGGGCTCAAGGAAGATACAAGCTGGCTGACACCCGACAAAATCGGGTACAAGTTACCCGACATTTGTCGGGTTCAGCTCCAAGTTAGCCGATTTTCGTCGGGTAAAAAGTCCAAGTTACCCGACATCCGACAGATGTTCAAGTTACCCGACAAACAAGCCGACAGCCGATAAATGATCAAATTACCCGACAAGGAAACCCGACAGTAGGATAAATAGAACCCGAAAGGTAAACCCGACAGTCGGGTAACTTGAACCTGACGAAGAAACCCGACAGTCAGATATTGAACCCGACAGTCGGGTAACTTGAACCCGACAAGGAAACCCGACACTGGCCTAAGTTGAAACCAACAATGGAAACCGATAGAAAATGTAAATAATTCTAATTATATAGTTGAATTCATTAGAGATTCCTAAATCCCAGTACCCGACAGTCGGGTTTCATTGTCGGGATTCTTTGTCGGGTTCAAGTTACTGATTGTCGGGTTTCCTTGTACGTTTTACCCGACAAAAATCGGCTAACTTGGAGCTTAACCCGACAAATGTCGGGTAACTTGTACCCGATTTTGTCGGGTGTCAGCCAGATTGTATCATCCTGGACTCGTGTATCTATCTCATGTACGTATGAATAGAATATAGACGAATACCTCTAAGATTTCAAGAATATCAATATCTTCCATTTATCAGCATTAAATGCCTATTCAAACTTTCTTCACTTTCACCGCAACTTTCACTCGAGGCTTACAATTTATAAAAAAATTGTGTCTAAACGATATTTTTTTACTATAATATTTTGAAACCCGACTTCACCAAATATCCCCTTACTAAACTTTGAAATGACTCATCTAGTCTCAAGTTACACGGCAGACTGGGCCAAGGCGGAAAAGCCGTCGATAGAGCAGATGAAATATTTATTCTCTTATACTCCATTTTTCCATTTGCAAAAATTTATTACACTTTGCAACTAGAACAGACAGGAGACAGCAGGCCAAGATTTTTTGCATTCATGCAAATCATATTATTATTATGCCACATGCCCTCCTGTCTGTTATTTGCTTCTCCTGCCAAAGCTATTACAAGTCGAGCGAAACAGAAGCACAGATAGATCCTAATGGTCTAATGGACTTGGCTGAAATACTATGCAAATAAAAATTCTTAACCTTCAAAGAAATAAAATTTATAACACGAGTCAGACCTTAGTCAAACGGTAAATCTTTGGTAATTATGTGCAAGGCACAAATTTAGACTAAACAATAAAAAATGAGACAAGTTAGGCTCACCTCGTAAAATATTCCGAGCACTTATCACTACCACTTTCTCCAAAACACTATGAATTGAGGAAAGTCGTGCGGACAGGCCGTGACAAACTTTCTCCGCTCAGAATAATGTTTAAAAATCACGAGAAGCCCCAGCCATTGGTTTGGATGGACAAAAAGAAAGCAAACGGAACTCTGAGTCCAGACTTGCGATTCCTGGGTCTTTAGTTTTTCACTGGAAGATCCAATCACTAATGGCCTCATGTCATTCTCAAAATGTAATTTATTACCCTTATACTTGTTTCAACTCCACTTATACGAATTCTCCACTTTCTGCTCAGAAGCCTAATAAGAGTATTGATTTCAACTCTTGTGTCAATAGAAGTTCATTAGGCCAAATTCATTGGCAGTTCCACAAAAAATAAAATGGGAAAATTAGTTGGATATTTCGAATTCTTTGAAAAAACGTAAAATTTTTGTACAACAGAAAATTTAATTAAATTTATCCTGCCAAAGGCAAGGAACAGACTAAGGTTTTCCATACCATAATCAATTCCCACCCATAAAATTAATTTGCAACTTGCTGACCTAACCTATCATCCATCCGGAATTCTACACAACACATACTAACACAAACAGAGCGTGTCAATGAGCAAGCATGGATATTAAATCCACTCTCATCAAAAATACATGAGATTCATCCACGCCAACCAAATCCACGCCATTCGTAGTACAACACGAATAAATATGGACAAAATTATTCTTGAATGAATTTGATATCAAAGGCTAAACATGATTTACATAAACCATATTCAAAAAATTTGATCTGTCAGCCAACTTGGGCTAAAAGTCAATCCTATACTAGGTAGTGGTTCTCATGATGGGCTCTTGATTAAGACAAAGAAAGATTGATCACCCATCACTCATTTCTAAATTACAAAAGACAGGGAACGTGACCCTAAGAAAAGAAGGGAACAAAGTCATTTCCTTATAAGCCATTAATTTCTGTTTACATTCCAACCCTGTGTCGTACCCTCTGACTGATGCATTTAGCCCATAAGTCAAATCCAAACTCATTCATCATTCTAAATTTAAATATAAATCAGTGTTCTCTGCTTGTTTGGTAATTGAAAACGTCGTTCTACTCTACGAAACTTGAGAGCTACAGAGTCACTTTCGGTTTTATCTAAAAAATAATGATCACGTTGTATTTGAAAACATGAATACCCATAAGATATTTCGTTTCAAGACGTGCTAGTTCTCAAAATTTGTCGCAATGTCCATAATATTGTCAGAAAATTTGTCAAAATCTAGTCCAGCATGTCTGAAAGATAAGAGAAAAGGTGAAGCGAACAAAATAAATTGCAATTACCTTAGCATCACTCAAAGAAGCCATCAAATCATCCAATTCCCTCGTAGCAGGTGAAGCTGAAGGACCCAAAAATGTCCGTTGGATTTTTCGTTCAACTGTTATCCTTGTTTTTCCATCAGGGGAGTCGTCGCTGCAAATTTATAAAAAAATTTCATGAGTAACTAGAATAAAATTCTAAATCATGTCGTATAAAAATAAGCGTACCCATTCAAATCCTCCAAAAGTGCATCGACAGGCATTCGTTCGTGACTTCCAATAGATGATTGTGAATGAGGTCGATTTCCATTAAAGGTCAATTCAGTAACTAGAAAAATATTAAAATATTAGAAAAAATTGAGCTAAAACATCACTTTAATATAAATTTTAACCATGTGTTCGTGATTTTAAAAAATAACAAGCCCAAACTCGAAATTTTAGCTAGCCAAATGCGCAGATTCATGAAATATGATAAAAGTTCGTGCTTCTAATCCTAAATAATCCCTTGGGAATGCCAGGGTAAAAAGAAATCAAAGAAGACTGAATTCTTGAAAAAAATCGGTGGGCCTAATTGCACAAATAAACCACGTGAAATCCCAAATTCCTTGTCTCTTTCTCCAAAATGTACATTTCTTTCCGAAACTCTCAACAAAATGATTTCTAAAATAAACGTTAGTTTCAACCATTAGTGGCTGAAAGAGAAGTAGAGGAATTGTCAAATAAATTAGCTGGATTCACATCTTAAATCTCACAAAGAAACCTTCCTTGTTTTGAAACTCCAAAGTCAAGTCAAGGTGATAAATTTCAAAATGGAGTGCAATGTCAAATGAAACTTTTTCTGAAGGGAACGTTACGTACGTTAAGTTAAGTTAAACCAAGCTACTCAAATAAATTTACAAATACTTCTTTCCCATGATTGTCTAAAATAACACTGTCTAGGGTTGTTAACCCAAAAACGATTTATGAACAAGAATTTTTTAAATCCCAAGTACATGTTTTTATAAATTGTTTATTTGTAATTTGTATTTTTAAACATACCCCTGGGTCCTGGAGAACTTTGTCTCAAACTGGAAGTCGCAGGATGATGATAATGACTCGTGTATTTTGTATTTGAACTCAAATCCTGGAGAAGACTATCCAACTCGCTCATGTTTCCAGTATTCCGAATCACAGGGCTATCTGACCTGTACAGTGTTTTTGTCGTCGTTGTTTCTCTCATCGCGTCCCGATTGGGTGTCAGCATCTGTGGGTAAAAACCAAAAGAAGTCATTAAATTTTTATTCTGTATAGCAACAAGCAGGAGCAACTAGAATCATGACACATGACACATTGCAGTAAACGTACGTACGTACAAATCAACACTCAATTTCTGTGTAATTTCCAGGAAACCGGAAATGACACAGAAACCAGGGACTATTTTTGGTCAGAGAAACCACATTAACCAGAACTTGCGTCTTTTAGCTACTAGGATTCACAGTGAATAAATCCAATGATACATTCATAAAGTTAACTCAAACCAAAAAAGTTTTCGTCACTACTCTACTGGACTGTAAATCAAGTTTCACATCATGAAAACACAAAATCCAGCACAGCGCCCAACCAGAAAAAAAATTCATTTCTTGTTTTACTTTTAAAAGTGCATTGCATTGCAGCTATGCTCCCAGGACAGGGGCATGGGCACGAGCCCCTTTGGAAAAAGCCGCTTTGAGTACTAAATTAACCCAGGCCCAGGCAGTTGCAAGTTCGGTTTGAATAAACAAATTTTATGACCATTTTGATGAATACTTATTTTCATTCAAAATCCATCTGGTTATTTCAAATACTGGATATGGCCATGTCTTACAACGTTAACGCTTGAGTTTGACTTACACTAATGAACCAGATCGTGGCAAAGCCCAAGGTTCCAACAGAAAATTTAATTTACGGGCATTTAAGGTAAGAAACTTGAACCAGGCCGTTTTTATAAAAAGCTGCCGACATTCCAAACGCATAAAAATTGCGTTTGTTAAAAATTTAAGACCACCAGGTCAGTTTTTTACTCAAACTACTAAATTTTTGAGGTTCGTATTCTTTAATTTTAATAAAAAAACACAAATTGTGAATTCTTACCGTTTTTTCTACATTGTAGTCAAACGTTTCGGTTTGTTTTGCAAGGGGAGAAGT
>WJEZ01003260.1:0-11233 GCA_009869925.1 Thalassaphorura encarpata
AAATTCTTTCACTACTTTATAGCAGGTCGCAATTGTTTTATTGAGCACTTAATACAAAGTTGACATTTATAATTAAAAAGTAAGGGTATGCATATAATATTTGGCATGAGCTAGCCAAAGGTTCAACTTAAATGCTAATTAATTAGAAGATACGACTAAAATACTCTATGCTAATGTGATGACGGCACTTTAATCCGCAACAACTGGTTGATGAGATTATTTTAATCAAAGTGCCATCTCTGTGTTTTCATTCGAACGCAGACAAAAGCTCCGCAAAAGAAGCTGCAGAGACAGGTAGGCAAAGGAAAAAACGATCATCATCAAGGACTTGGTTGCTCCCGGCTAAAAACTTAATTGCACAACGGCAAACGCAAAGGGTAATAAAATCCCAAGTAGTACTTCTCACACAAACGGGGACAGGGAACAAGACAAGGGCTGGCAATTGTGGTCTTTTCAAAAACCAGAAAGCAAACTAAACACGACACATTCGTAGCTGGCTAAACCCTTTGCCGTTTTTGTTTTTGCTTCTTTGCATGTTCAAACCCCCCACCGACGTTCTTGCACTTGCACTTTAATTGCATTTTCCATAATTATTCCGATCCAAAGCAATGCAAATGCTCGGCAAGGTACTCAACATACGTAATTATGGACTAGGACGAATACGAACCAACCTTAGGCTGCTGGGTTGAAAAATAAATAAAACGAATAATTCCACAGGGAAATATTATTCAATAGGTTTGCATGGAAGTGTAGTCCAAATTCGTGAATAATCCAACCATTAACCCAATTCCATTTTTTATTTTACTAGTTTGCTATTTTCTATGTCGGGAAACTCAGAAAATAAAACAGATGATGGATTTTTATTGATATGTCCTGTTTGAAAAACTGCTTGTCTCGTTCTCCTTGGTTTCGATTGTCTTCAGTTCAAAGATCCATTTCAATATAAAATTTTGACACTGGACATTTATTTTCTTTTATCTTTTGTTACCTTCTGCAGGGAAAAGTGTCAAGAAACTTGGATACGGTGTGGTGCTTGCAGGATGGATAAAATAATACGTTATAAATGATGTAAACTCTTTGACGACAGCAGAGCTGAGTGATCATTCTTTTTTTCTTACGCAAGAAAACATATAATATTTCAAAAAAGCATTTTGCCTGCCCTAGCAAAAATTTGACATGACGATGTCCCGTCCTACGTTCAGTTCAGTAGACAGGAATTGAATGCTCTCATCGGTCAGTGTTGACTTGACGTGGAGTGGAAAGTGTCACTTTGACTGACCTGACGACTAGTGTGTGGTAAACGGCGCTTCGCTTGTTCACAAGGAAACTATTTTTCCTGATGCCTTCTCAGATCGAGTGAAAGGAACATGGAAAAAGCACACCTTGTCCAACACACGCTCTGATAAACTTAATCTCTCCGAATTCCATGGATTTTGTGTGTAGAGTAAAAGTAGAACAAATTACACAGACGGGCGAGCGCACGTACACGTACGTAGTCTGAGAAAACATGTGCTCCGCGGTTCAACTCCTGACGGGTACTTCAGATAATGTATTCTCCAGTCAATTTCTATTTTCCCATTCACCTGGTTTTCAAATTCTGCTCTTACGCAATGGGTTTCGTAGTCTTAGCACGGTGGATGAAGGTAGGCATGAGAAAAAAAGGGGTTAAAGCTAATATTTATTTTTCTATGCATACATGAACCTGAGGAGACTCTGGAGTTTTTCTTTATCTCACCTTTCCAGAGTTGTCCCTTGGGGACACGTTAGGCTGTGGCTTGGTAGCCTCCTACTACCAATTTTTCCCTTATCAAAAGAGGAAATGTCTTGTCTGGATATTCTTCTATTCTGTTAGTATTAGTGTCAGAAAGTGTCTTAGGAGAGTAAACAAACAAGTTGTAAAAGGAAGGAAGAAACTAAACTAGTGTTTTGGATCCATGTGAACTCAAGCCAAGACAAACCAACTGATCGAGCTCTTTGGTAAACCTATCTTCTGAGTGGTGCAAGTCTTAAGCTGTTGCTTCCGTCATGTTCTCCAGTTTCTACACATGTACTTGTACTTGGAAGACTCCATATATTTAAATTATTAAACAAACAATATGTTCTGTCAACTTATTCAAAAAGAGAGTTACATTCTTCAAAATGAGGTTAGCCATTCTATGTGCAAATATTTCAATGGTATTTTTATATTAGATGAAATTTTATTTTTAGTGAGTTTTATTTATGATGTTTTCACCTCAAAACAATTGAATTCACCCCTGGCATTTTAAATTCTGTTCAGTTGAGTTGAAACCGGGATAATCTAGTCCAAAGCAGTCCGTCCTTTGCTTTTAGTCTGAGCTTTTAATGCTAAATCAAAGAGAAAGAAAAGAAAAGCGGGATCCGCCCGCCTGCGGTCATCAAAGTAGAATGAAGGAAGGAAAGGACAAATAAACAAATAAACTTTTTTCGCCTTGAAAGAAAGAAAGTGAATCTGCGTCTTGTTCTCTTTTTCCTTCCTTCCGTTCTCCTTGAGAGAATTTCCTACAAAAGGAAAGCTGGGCTCAAACAGTCTGTCAATGTGTGGTTTGAACTTCTGTGATTCTCCAAGTCGGATATAGTTGCTCCCATGGGATTTTCAAAAGTCTCCTAACCTCTCGCCCTCAGAAAACCCGATTCGGATTCGGACTAAGAACTAGCCCTGGACCACAGCCACAGGGAGGCTGCTGCTGAGCCTGGACATGGAATACATTAAAGAAAGACCAAAGGAAGCAAAAGAGAACAAATACAAACACCTTTCACCAAAGAAAGTAAAGGATTTCTATGTTTGTCCTGAATCCATCTTAAAATTATATGTGCTCTTATTAAATTTCAATTAATTGTTTACTCTACATAGGCAAAGTCAGTCTTTTGGTTTTCATATTTATAGGAGAGTCAAATGACTTCAAGCTCCAAGCCCAGGAACTAGAGCAGTTCGTATGAGAAGATTTCTATTTAAATTAAGTGTCTATCAAGAACATGAAAATAATCTGATTAAACTAAGTTTGATGTAATTTCCTCCCTCAAAATCCGTTCTAGACCAACTCGATCTACTTATTTCCATCCCACGAGGGCCCAAAGTACTTAGGGCCAGGTTGCCTAGTGCTGTTGATGCTGAGTGTAGTGGATAGCCTACTCAAAATAATCAGATCTCATCATACAGGGAAAAGGGGAAACAAACTCTTGTTGATTTCCTCATTTTGATTGCATCCTCAAAATGTCCTACTAATAATATTATCCTTTCCAAATAGAAATGGAGTCCCGTATACCTTAGCTACCTTATTCAAATCCTTAGTTTTGAATTTACATTTTGCTTTCCTGATGTCTGATCTAGCAAAATAAGTTTTTTCCCTCTTTCTGGAATAGGCATGCACTTAATATGTCTAGATGAGTGCGGCGCTGGAGGGAAAATAGAAACGAAGGTGTTTCAGCTCTAGTAAACATGGTACTTTTTTTTCGAAACTAGGATTTGAAATAACATTCATACTTATGTACTCGTCAGAATAAATCTCCTCGCCTCTGATCTATAGTCAAATCAAATTGAAAACAACCATGAAGAAAAAAAATGTATAACGAACCAACCAACCTGGAGAACACGCAATCCTGAATCCTGAATCTGAAATCCTTGTTCCAGAGCTAAGCTAACCCGCCTGCAATGTCATGACATGAACATGAACCATCCTATTCCTGATTAAATTGACTTGGAGAAAAATCCAAATTTACTCTCAACTTTCTGTTGCTCCCTAAACTATGTATGTATTTTCCAGATGTGCTTCCGTATCCGTACTCTGTCTGTTTGTTTTTATTTTCTTCCGTGAGCTCAATGAACTCAAATCCCAGCACAGGATCGAAATAAACATTCTAGCTTACCTGTTCTGCACCAATATTGACTTTTGGTTCTGATTTATTGCTCAAAGAGTAGTTTTTGCGATAACATAGTCCATAGTAGGTGTTGATTAGTTTTTTTAAATATTGCGTAGAAAAATCAAGTGTTATTTGCTAAAATTTTATAAATTTTGCCATGTTGAGCAATATGCAATAAATTATTCACATGCTTCCTAAAATACATAGAGGTGCCATGTTTAGTTTCACCTGGAGTGCATTTCCGGTTTTATTAGGAATTTAACCCTTCGCTTCCGAACCAATTTCGTGAGGCAGGTAAGAAAGGTAATGTGCTCGTATTCATTGAGTTAGTTGCATTGCTAGGGGATTATTGAATATTTGAGTATGAGGAGGACACGGGTAAAAAAAAAGTCACAACAATAAGTCACAATGGACTCCTAATACTTGGAGCACTAGAGAAAGTCAACAAGGGAGACACAATTGGATACAATGGAATGCAAAAGAACTGTTTGATAATAAAAAAAGGAGCGAGACGACATTGAATTGCACACTGCTGCATGCATGAGAATGGCAATGGCAATAGCAATTCAATCAAGCTGAAAGGTTGAGTTGAATCGAATCTAATGCTTCTAGCTACTAGTAGTAGATCCTAGTGCAATGCAATGCAATGCAATGCAATAATAGTCGAATTGAAGGATTCAGGTTCTACAATGTCGAACTAGACTAGGGGAACCCGGGACTAGAGTGCAAACATGGAACAACCATGATTCCAATCCTTTTTCCCTATCCATTCGCTCCGGTGGTTTTTCGAATAACCAGGCAGGCAGGCAGGGGAAAATCCGTCTATGATGGAAATGGATGGTTCAAATAAGTGAGTGTGGAGATGAACGAAACCAAGGAGCAGAGCAGTAGTAGTGCATTACATTAAAGTACCAGACACTTCATCCAAGGAATCTGTCAAAGGATTTTGCATTCACGTCTTCACATAGAAACAGTGTCCAAATGTACAGCGATTCTTTTGTCACTATTGCTATTGCTATTGCGTGTCCGTCAGTCAGCTTTCTCCGCTATGCCTTTCTATGCCAACTTTCACCAATGTACACATATTACTGATTCGGCGCTTTTAACCCTTAAACTCTCATGCATCAACAGTACTAAATTAAAAAGGATGGCGAAATTATAGGAAAACATTGTGTTTTTGAAGAATTCTGAACAAATTTTGTTTCCTGTGCATTGGAACATTGTACATATACTTTTTTAGATCCGCCTAGAAGATTTACAGAGAGCGAAAATGTGAGCCAAAAGGGATTTAAGTTTGCAGAGTAGTATTTGCAGGATTTGTGTTGACATGACCTGTTTTGTTTTTTGGCAATAGATCTGTTTTACTCACTACTCTATAGTTCCAAGTCCTAAGCTCTTCTAAATCCGATACCTTAACTCTAGAATTACGAAGACACAAGGGTGGACGAGCTGAGCTGCTGTTAGCACACTTTTATTTATTAGCGGTGAATTGAAAAGAAAACGGGCGTGAGTTTCATTTTGCTACAGCTACAGTTTTGCATGAGGATGAGGAAGATAAGGCTGGCGGGAAATAGATGCGGGAATTTGAAAGATTCTTTTGGTAGATTTGAAGTTGGCTAGACTAGAACTGTAGAACTAGCAGAGTTTGGACTAGGAGCATTGTCTTGAGTAATCCTAACAAATCAAGTTAAAGTATGCATTGGATGTCTGCACCGCAATAGGTTATAGGCTATTCATGATGATCATCCATTCCAGTTGTCCTCAATTTTATGACAAATAACTGGTTCTGGAAGGAAACTGGAGAAGGAAAACTCTTCCGCTGATGCTCATTTCTTACAACTTTGCTCCATTTTCAAACACACAAAAAAATCTAGTCCATTCTTCTTCTTCACTTTTTTCTCTTTCAGCCCTACCTCGGTTGAATCGTTTGTAATGCATTCATAACGTAGTAGTAGTTACTTTTGCATATTCCAATTCAGCATAACGTTTGTTTGTTTGTTTCCACTCAGATAGTCACACTCACTTTTATGTCTAGCATGGTTCTAGCAGCTCTAGCTCTAACCATTTTCGTGTATGTGGGAGTCTAATGCTTACGTACTATAGTCTAGTCCCAACTCTTGTCTGTAATTAGGAAACTTTTATCAAGTATTTTCTTTCCCTTTGAAATAAAAATTGGATTTGTTCCCGAGAACTTTGCTTTGGCTGGCTCAGGTGTGGGTGTCGTAATCGTAATGGAGTGATTTTATTGATTTTTATTTTTAAATCAAGTCAAGGAAAGCAAATTCTAATTTTTAAGACTCACACACACACACGCAGAAAAAGTTAAGTCAAAATGAATATTTGTTAAATGGAATGTGAATGTGCTGCTGCTAACGTAAGTAAAAATGAACTAGTATGGCATGGCATGGCATGGCGGAGAACAAAAGCAAGTATTTTCTCTGGGAGAAAGTTTTGAATGGATTTATTCCACACATTAGAGCCTACATCTAGTACTTTTAGTTCTGGAAAGCTCAACTCAACTCCTATTTCATTTTAATGAAAATCCCAGTGTAGTCGAAAAGTGATCCTGGATGGAGAAAATGACTTGAAAATCCGATTGCACCAGCCAGCCACAGCAAACCAGAGGCAGACAGACAGGTAAAACTTTCAAATCGAATTATTGAAGCCTTGCCATGGCCATATGTATTCACTCATTCCCTATTGATTCTTCTTCTTATCCTCATTACTTTAAAAGCCTTGCCTTGGCCAAGAAAGAATTAATTAGTTTCTATAGCTGAAAACTTCAGAAGGAATCAGCTCTGGAAAGTTTTCTTCCAATTATCTAGCAAAATTGAGTGGGTTGCCTACACTACAATAAACTAAATATCCAAATGCTTGTATCTGTGTGGGTTGAGCTTGAGCATTATATTTTTTTTTAAAAAAAAAGAGCTAATGATGTGAATTTATGTCAACAACTTTTGTTTGTTATTTTTTAGAACCGAATTCTGTATTGTACATGGATTGCTCTCCGATTAATTACCCATCCCATTACTTTAGTCCTTAGTCCCATGAGTCTGAGCCTAGGTTGGCTGACTGACTGGTTTGACATGAGTCTCTAAGTACCCGGATTTCTCCGTACAATATTCAACTTAATCCGCTTACCCAGGAAAACCCGCCTGGTTCCCTACCTACCTACACACATCATTATCAACCGCCCATCCTACTTTGGAAATTGGATGCTACTGATACTGGGAGCATTAGTGGATGCTCGTATTTAGTATTGTTGCCAATACCACATCATGGCATGGCATGGCATGGCATGGCCTAAGATAGGATAAAATGAAAAGACCCATTGTAAGTTGTAGTATGCAAAAATGTTTTTCCTTCGGTCCTGACTGACTTATTGGAAAACCAGGGACGAGGCAATGGCAAATCATAATAAAGACGCCGAGACATCCGAACCCGATTTAAAATTCATGGGTTCCTTCGCTTCGCTTAGGCTTTTTTCCTTATATTGATTTCCAATGTTGTTGACATACGTACGTACGTAAAATTGATAATTTGGTTTTGAGGAACGGTAGAAAGCTTTCTTTTTCTTGTGCTGGTTGAATTAGGAGAAAATAATTTTTCTTGATGAACGACAACATATTCAGCAAATACATTAATCCAAATACTTGACTCTTTCTTCCATCTTTGCGTAAAATCTACAATGTGTTCTTTTCCTTAGCAGCAGCAGCAGCAGATCCCCAGTGGGTGTTCTTTCCACGCTCTGTCAATTTGATTATTCCTTAAGCCGATTAGCTCTCAAGAAGATTGATTCACCTACGGAGGTTCCTGACTTTACCACAGAAAACACACACGAGAGGAAGGAAGGAAGAAAGTCAGGGGCCCAGAATAATTTAATGAATTTTATTGCAAATTAATTTGCAGAAGAAGCCTGGAAGGAAGACTAATGTGTGTGGGCTGGGTTGCTTGCTTACTCAGTTGGATGGATGGATGGATGCATATTTTGATTAGCTCTGAAGAACCTTAGCTTAGCTCTTAAGTCTTTTTCCTTTGGATTTGGATCGATGACAGGACGGACGGAAGTTTGGTGGAGAAAGCATGGCATGGCATGGGGAAGGGTGATCCTTCCTTTCCTGGTTTTTCTCTTCTTTTTTTCCCCATCTGATCTTCTCCCATCTGAAGGCGACTTGACGAAGAAGGAGACTAATGCTCAATGATCAGCCCATGATTTTTCCTTCGCTCTAGCCAAAAACTCACCTCGATCGATAGTCCATGGACCATTTGACAGGACGTGAGAAAAATGACTAGCACTCTTGCCCACTCTGACTCTCGGCCAGGGAAAACCAACCTTCAGCCAAACTTAACTATCCTTAGGCATCGTATTAGTTACATAACATAACATGTCTAAAAGGTATTATGGGACAACTGGAGTTTCTAGCGGTGAAAATTGGGACCCTCTTTTCGGATTTTGACAAGTATAAAGTCCCAGGTTCTAGGCTTGAGGCATTGGATGACCTTTTGGTTAAAATTGCAGGATTCAGCCGGTGCATTATTAAATGTCCATATTTAACTATAAACGAAGAACATCGGCTAATGGCAAAAAAATTATTTTGAGGGGTACGAAACAAAATCTTTTAGCTGTCCAATACAAATATAGTTCTGGACAGGGTAATGGCAGATTTATTTACAAACGTTTGTAAGTAAAATCGTCCAAAGTGATGTGTCATGGGTTGGTCATTCAGTCTTATCCTCTGACACGGATGGTTGAGAACACTCTGGAGAGAGTCTGAGCCTAGGCATGGAGCATGGAGTGCCAATTGGCAGGAGGATCGTAGTCAATTTGTTCTGGGAACTCCATCAAATCAGGGAAGTGGAATGGGATGCTCCAAGCTATGCCTGGCCTGGTGGGGAACGTAGCTCGATAGCCCCATCTTTTCTCAATCAATTCTCCCACGTTCATTTCATTCGGTTNGAAGTGGAATGGGATGCTCCAAGCTATGCCTGGCCTGGTGGGGAACGTAGCTCGATAGCCCCATCTTTTCTCAATCAATTCTCCCACGTTCATTTCATTCGGTTCTCTGAACCCAGCCTGGCTGATGAACACGAACTGTAACGTGGATACGTACGTGGACCAGGAAAACTAAACTAAACTAAACTAAACCACGGACCCGAGGAGTCTGATACCCGGGTTTCCTCTAATCTACTTACTATTTTACCTAGCCTGGCTGGCTGGCCTACACCTCACCGCCGCCCAACTATTTTGCACATATCTGTCTGTCTGTTTTAATTTATGAAATCATTTTCACTTCCTATTTTCCTTCATGCCACTCCATTTGGAAATGGAAACCCAAGAGGGGAAACTAAATGGAAATTCTAATGTAAGAATTGATGGGGAGACAAAATTAATCGAGGAAAATGGGAGAGGAGAGGGTAAATTGAAATTTGTTCTGGGGCTTCTGCCTGCCTAGTTCTACTTTTCTACTAGTAATATTCCACCAGCAGCAGCTGGGTCAGGTAGGACATTGAATTAATGGGAACACAAATTGATGAAAGTGTTTCGTGGGTTTTGGCTTTGGTTATACCCCACAGGCATAGATGGATGTAAATTAGGTTTAAATTTCTTCCAGGTCAATTGTTATAATTTGTACAAACTTCAATTTCTGACACAAGAACCTAATTTGCTGCATATGCCTTTAAAAAATGTAGAAATGCCAGAATTCAACCCACAGCAGAATTTATGAGAACAGTGTCGGAATGATTTTTTCCCTCTGAAAGATTTTCATCCGAACATGTCCCACTTAACGCAACGCAACGCACTGACTGACTGACTGACTCTGCAATTGTGTGTATGAATGAAGGGGGCTTATCTTTATTAGAAAAATTCGGTGGGAAGGACAAGGGCATGTTCATGTTCTGTTCTAAATGAGATTCCTCAGATTTCTTTTGCCAGCTCCGGTAGAAATAAGACAGAGATGTAATCAAGAGACGAGATTCACTTCAAAGATTCCCGGGTCTTTACTTGGCATGAAATGGGGACTCGGAAAGCCGCCGCAGCCGCAACCAACCGAAACGCCTTTTCCTTTTGAATAAGAATCACTTGGATGGACATACATGAACGAATGTGCTGTATGTAGTAATCGGATCCTGGAATGAAATATTTTATACACACACACATGTCCATAGTGCTCTGAGGCCTTTGCCACTATAAATACATTTATATTCCCCGCCGTTCCTCCCCCGCCCAGCCCGGCCCAACTTTCTCTTTCTAGAAAAGAAAGCCAAGGAAGAAAAAACCGCAACTTTTCGTTTCGCTCTTGTTCTCACGTAATTTATGTATGGAAGGATCGAACGAAGAGCAGAGCACTAGAGTCGGAAAACATTCTTTGGTCATATGGTGGGAAATATGCGTTTATTGGTTTTCCAGTCATGGATTGAATTGAATTGCACATTGCATTGTAGTATTACCCGCTATTGGATTGCATTGGATTTCTAAAGGTAGAATTCGGTCTGACGGTCCGTTTGGTTGGCTCTTGGCTGGCGTAGCAATTCATTCCTTGCGTGCAAAGCTCCGGTTTTCCTTTCCTCTTTTAGATCCGAGGATAAGACAAAAAGTCTCAAGTCAAGTCAGAGTCGATAAAATGTCTCAGTTGGATTGGCGGCCACCGCTTTTCTAATAGACTCAACTTCATATTAGAGAACAAAACTCCATTCAAAAACTTGTCTAGAATTTTATATTTAACCCGGCATTGCATTGCATTGCACGACGTCGACGTCCATGTCGTCGTCGTCCACCTGGACTCTGGACAAAATAATTGTATTTCTATTTCCCCAGGATAACTCTATGTCGTAGTGGATATGGATAGAAAGAAAACTAAAGAAATTTCTTGAATCAGACCCATAAATTTATTTGTGGCGTTAATAAATAAAAAAAATCCGTCAATCATTACAAATCCTTGCAACCGGCAACCCAGAACAGAACAGATTGGCAGAAGGGCTCCGCCCGAATTCGGGTTTTCCTTCAGTTAATATTTAATAGTAGCCGTAGCCGTAGCCATAGCCAAGCCAAAACCAAAATTTTCGCTTCCATGCAATTCCTGATCCTGTCCTGATGTGCTGTGCATTGTGCATAGTCCTCCGACATAGACTACTACTAGAGGATAGAGTTAAACCAATAAACTGAGCAAACAAACTAGAAAACAACCTTGTTCATTATAAATCGTGGCTTCACATGCACACACGACGACTGACAGACCGACCGACCGACTAGGACTAGGTCTGCAAGACAAAGTCACTTCATTCCTAGGCCTTACGTGGGAACGCACGGAAAACAAGCATTTGAAACAATTTGAGAAACTAAATTCATGAATTC
>WJEZ01003261.1:0-11232 GCA_009869925.1 Thalassaphorura encarpata
TTCGATTTCCTCTACCTTTGGCTTTGTTTTCTTAACTTTTACTTCTGGAATTTCTTCCTTTGGTTCTTCTGTGAGTTCTTCAATTTTTTTCTCAAACTCGATTGATTCAGGTTTTTCTTCTTGCTTCACTTCTTGCACGATAGTTTCAGCAACTTCTTCAGTAGCAGCTGGTGTCTTTGACTTTTTCCTTTTAATTTTGACTTTCTCGGCAATTTCTTCTTCTTTTTCTTTGACTTCTTTTGGCTTGAATATTAATTTCTCTTCGATTTCTTCTTCTGGTTCTTTTTCTACAACGTCAGGTTCCTCCAATGGTTTTAGGAAAAATTTAAATAGTTCTCCTTCTTGAATTTTTGTTGTTTTGTATTTCATTGTCTTTGCAAGTTGTTCTTCTTCTGGCTGTTTAGTCTTCTCAACAGGCTTCTCTACAATTGGCACAGTCGTTGCAACTTCTTCTTTGACTTCGATCGCAGTCGCTTCTTCTTTTACAATGTTAAATTCAGATACTCCTTGATCTTCTACACTTTCAATTTGTTCCTTCCCCTTTGACACAATTCTGACCTTTTTAACTTTTGGAACTTTTGCAGTTTGTACTTGCTCAGGTTTGAGTTCTACGACGGGTTCTTCTGATTTCTCAACTTCACCTTTGACCAGTATTTGTTCCTCTGCAGTTTGTAATTCTTCAATTTCGCTTACTTTTGCTGTTTCTGGCTCTTGACTAACAATGTCTCCAAGTTTTTCCTCCTTCTCATCGCTCTTGTCTTCCTTGGCCTTAGCCATGGCTCTTGTCTTTTTTACTTTCACCTTTGGTTCTTCAATTTCCTTCTCTTCAGCTTTTTCTTTTTTAATTTTAACTTCAAATTCAGTTGCTACATCTTCACAAACTTCTTCTGGCTTTCCTTTACCCAATGACAATCTTCTTTCTACTTTTATTTTCGGTTCAACTTCTTGTTTCTCTTCAGCGATGCTCACACGCTTCTTTTCCAACTGAAATTCAGTAGTACCTTCTTCAAGCACTTTTTCTTCTTGGTCCTTTGGTCTCAAAAGCGTAGTTTGTTTAGACTCTACTATTCTCTCTTCAGGTATATCTTTCACTTGAGCTCTAGCTCCTTTGGGTTTGGCTTCAACTATTTCTTGTACAGTCTCGTCCTTCCCTACGCCTTCCTTTCCTTTTCCCATCTTTTTTACTTTTGTCACTTTTACTTTTTCTTCTGGGATTTCTTTCTCTGTTGCTTTGGCCTCAACTATATTGGCGGGTTTAACCTTTCCCATGTCCGTGTTTTCTTCTCTGATCTCTACACTAACAGCTGTCTGTTCTTCTTGTTTCTTATCAGCTACGACTTCCTTTGGTTGCACCAGAACAAGTTCCGTTTCTTTTTCTTCTCCCGTTTCTTCCATAACAATGATTGGCTGACTTGACTTTCTCCTTCTCTTTGCTTTTTCTTCCTTTGGTTTTTCTATTTGAACTTCCCCTTCTTGCTCAATAGCTTCTACAATATTTGTTTTTAGTTCTGTAATTTCAGTTTGACTAACTTTAGCCTGGTCTTCCGTTGGTTTTTTCTCTTTCCTTTCCTCTATTGTTTCCTCTGTGACTGTTTGTTCGACTGTTAGACTACTCGCTGGACTTGTTTTTACTATTGCAGTGTCAGTTTTCTCCTTTTCAATATCTTCCAGAGGACTTTGTGCTCTTGATTCTCCCTTCGTTGCTATTGGCAATGAGTCTGTCATTGTTTGCCTCCCCTTTTCTTCTTTCGTCTTTTCTTTTTCAAATTCTTTTCCTCCTTCGTTCGCAGTTGTTTGCTCTACGATGGGTGATTTTAATTCAATCAAATTCACTACTGCTGTTGATTTTGGTACTTGTTCTTCTACGAACAGTCCAGTTCCTTCACTTGCATTAGTTACAGTATTACAAGTGGACTCGGCTAATGTAAATTTTTCAACTCCAGTTCCTGATTTTGGAGCTGCTTGTTTTAAATCCTCTGGTGCAGTTTGACTTTCTACAGTCTGGATTGTTAATGGAATGGCTGGATTTACTTCTCTACTTGCAACTTGTTCATCTTTTGTTGTCTCAAAAGGTTTCTCTGATGACAACGGATTTGAATCTTGTACTTCAACTGCATCTCTTGTACTTTGAGTTTGTTTCGGTTTCTCCATCTCTGGTTTGACTTGTACGAATTCTCCTTCTGTTTCAGCAACTTGAGTTTGCTCTATGCTAAAATGTTTCTTCATCCCATGTATTCTTTTTCCCTTTTCTTCTTTTAGCTTTTTAACAGGCACGTCCTCTTCCTTCTCATGGACTTGCACAGTTTGAGTTGTTATTGATTTTGCAAGTTCTGTAGTTACGTTTGCATTTGTTTCCAAGTTACTTGTCTTAATGGGTCCTTCCTTGACTTGAGTCATGACGCTTTGTGTAGTGATTGGCTCTAGTAAATTGGTCATTGTCATTTTTGCAGTTTCTTCTGTTTGTTTGACAATGTTCAGTTGAGATTCTTTTGTTGATGGTTCTTGTTTTTCTACCATAGCCACTTGTTGGGATGGTGTAAATTCTACATTCGCATTTGACTCTATGACTTTTTGTTTTTCAAATTTTCCTTCTTTTAGCTCTGGCTGTGTTTCGGATATTTGAATACTTTCCACAGGTGTTTGCGTTTCACTAGCAATAGAACTTAGTGATTCAACTTTATCAAATTTACCCGTCTGGTCTGTTGGATTTACTTGGCTTGTTGAAATAGACTTTTGTTCTACTAGAGTTAGAGTTGCACTTGATTCTGTCGGTTTTGTTGTTTCTCTTATTCCTTCCTTTTCATTAGCTCTTGTTATTTCCACAGTGTAGTTTGTGAGTGTTGTTTGGGTTATTTCTGCCTTTTCTTCTTTTTCAACCTTAGATTTTTCATCTCCAACGTCTTCATGGACTGTTGGCTTTGTTGATTCTAGCGCTACGTTTGGTATTAGAGTGAATCCAGCCTTCGAACCCAAATTTTCAACCTTGCAGAAAGGTCCTTCTCTTTCATTTGTTACTGTTGCGGTAGTTGTAGAGTGTTTTAATGGTTCTATATTAAACGTAGGCATTGCTGTAGTAGTTTTGTGTTCTTTGATTTCTTCATTGTTCTCTTGGACTTGCACAATGTCAATGTTCACCCCAGAGGTTAAGCTAAATTCAACATTTGCTACTTTTGTGTCTGGTTTTGTGATTTGACCTTCTCCTATTGTTTCCATTGGTCTCACTTGTTCTGTAACCACGTGGCCTTGTTCTGTCATTATCTTGTTTGCTTTTTCCTCTTTTTGTTGATCTAACTTCTCTTCTCCACAGTTCTCATGGCTACTGGCTATCGTTACTTCTATTGATTTTTTCTCACCAGTATAACTTACGCCTGGTTTATGTTCCTCTGGTTTGACTTGCTTTAGTAGTCCCTCTTTTACATTCGCAATTGTTTCTTCCACTTGTTTACTTTCTGCTTTTGTAAATTCTGGTTTTCCAACTGCACTAATGCTTGTGATTCCTTTGTACTCGTCTTCCTTGTCATAGTACTGAGGTTGCTCTACGTTGACTTGTTTCTTTTTGATAATTTCAACTTTTGCTGACTTTTGCCCTGGTAGTTCACCTGCTTTAAATTCTTCTTCCTTCTCGTTCCCATCCACTTGTTCTACTTGAAGTGGTTCTAATTGATTTATTCCAACTTTTGGTTCCATTGTTGTCGGCTTAAAGTCCTTTGTGTATTCTCCTGTTGTTTCATTTGCCGTAGCTGTGGTTACGTTTAGTTGTTTATTTGTTGTTAGTTCCACGTTTGCATTGACTTTTGTTGGTTTTGACTGGTCAAACGAAATAGCTTCGTCTGAGGCTGGTTGAATTGAGGTTGTTAGGGAACTGTGTTCTGTTAGCTTCATTTGGGCTTTGAGTTCAGTTGGTTCTTCAATGTCCAGTTCTTCTATCGTGACTGTGTCTAAAAAATAGTTTAGAATTAGCATTTCTTTTAAGTTTCAACATTTTTACACACAACAAAAACTAACCAATCTGATCACCACGCCCACGCCCACCTCTAACATTAATTTCATCCTCCTCGACTTCTTCAATTTCCTCAATCTGAACATCCGTCTCAACTCGCCCCGATTCCTTAAATCTCATCGTCATTATTTTCTCTTCAACTTCAACACCTCCTTTCTGAACGAGTCTTGTTTTTCTTTCTCTGATTCCAATGTAGTCTCCTGCCTGGATCTCTTCTTCATCATCCTTAATTTCAACCTCAAAAGTTCCCTTGGCAACGTGTTCCATCCTTGGTTTTGTTTTTATGTCAAACAAACTCTCAACTCTATCTTGTTCGTAGGATTCTGCTATCGGTCTTGTTTCGATTCCTATTTTCCCGTAAGATTGGGTTGGAATCACAAATTCTTCTAGATTTGATGTTAATTCTCCATGTTCTGTCGTCAGTTCTTCTAAAGGTCTGGATGCTACGATTGTTTCTTCTGCTACTCCAGTTGGTTTTTGAATATCAGTTTCTAACGCATCAGTTGATTCTAACGTGTTTGGTTGCTCTGTTGTCAATTGACTGTTTTGTAAGTAGGTTGGTTCTGCTGTTGTTGGTTGTTGTTGTTTTAGTTCTAGCTCTTTTGTTGTTTCGTTTGCGTCAACTTTTTGCTTTATGATGGCTTCTGTTTCTTCGTAGTTTACATTTGCTTTTTTCTCTTTTTCTTCTTCTGTTTTTAGTTCTTCTTCGCTTTCTCTTGTTTGTGGTTGTTCTATTTGGAGTTGTTTTAGATTAGTAAATTCAATCGTTGGTTTAGATTCTGTTGGTAGTTCTTGTTTTAGGTCTGTTGGAGTTTCTCCTGTTTGAATTGATTCAACTTGGATTGATTTGTTTTCGTTGTAGGTTTGTTGACTTTTGACTCCTTCTGGTTGAGTTGTTTCAAAACCAGATTCTTTTTCAATAGTTTGGTTTACAAGTTTTTCAGGGAGTGTTATTGGAAGATGTGAAGAAGTTGCCATGGATTCTTTTGGTTTCTCTTCACTCATTTTTTCTTCTTGCTCTATCATTGTCGGTTCTTCTACTTTAGTTTCTGTGTTTAAATCATAGTTTATCTGCCCATGTTTTTCATCCGGTTTTTCTGTCTCAAATTTTGATTCTGAGTCATGGGTCATGATTTCCTGTACTCCAGTTGCGACTTGTTCTTCTGCTGACTGAATAGCTGTTAGTGGATTTAATTTGAAATCATCTGATTTTCCAACAGATTCGTTTATTTGAGTTTGTTCTTTTGTGGCTATTCTTGCGCTTGGTTCTCTTTGCATCGTAGCCATATGTTCTTGTTGTTCTCTTTCTTTTAGCTTTTCAAAATCTTCTGAAACAACTGTTGATTCTACTTGGAGTTGATTGATTGTTGTTAGTTCTAAGTTGGCTTGTTTACTTTCTGGTTCGGTCTGTTTGTATTCCGTTGGTTGCTCTATCACATCTGTTTGTTGTATTGTTTTTGACTTTTGTGAGAGTAGTTGAATTGTTGCAGACTCTTTTGTAGGTTCTTTTGTTTTATAGTCTTCGATTGTTTCTAGATTTTTAGTTTCCCCTTTTGTTGCCTGGTAATTTGGGGTAAATGAGACTTGTGGTTTTGCTCCTAGCTCTGGTTTATCTTTAAACTCTACTTCATTTTGGTCAGCATTTGTTGTTGAAACTAAAACACTTTTGTTTAGATTGTAACTTGTACTTGACACTTGTTCCTCTGGTTTTTGTACCTTGAAAATTGTTTCTCCTTCAGTTGTTTTTGTTTCCGATACAGTTGGGGTAATATGAGGTGTAAATTCAACATTTCCTATTTCTTCTTTTTCTTTTCTTTGTTCTAA
This sequence comes from Thalassaphorura encarpata, assembly GCA_009869925.1. NCBI lineage: Eukaryota > Metazoa > Arthropoda > Collembola > Poduromorpha > Onychiuridae > Thalassaphorura > Thalassaphorura encarpata. Next base: position 5,825 of record WJEZ01003261.1, read on the forward strand.
TAGAACTTCTCCTTCATTTGGGGTTACTTGGCTTATTTCCAATGCTTTTTGATCTACAGTTTCTACAGTTGGTTTCAAACTCTCTTTTGGTTTCTCTTCGAAATCAGTCTCCTTTTCGTTCGCAATGCTTTGAGTTACATTCAGTTCATTGATACAATCGTACGTTTGTTTTGCACTGGCTTGATCAGGTTTAACAACTAAACCTTCACCTGTACTTTCCCCAACTAACTGTTCTTCTTTGACTCCTAGTTTTAGTGTATCTGTTAGTTTCCGATTTGCAAAGTTTTCTTCCGCCTTTTCTTCTTTCAATTCTTCCTCTTTCCTGTACACAACTTCTTGACTTGTCGTAGTAGGTTCTTTTAATTTGTAGTCTAGATTTGCTTGTTTTGTTTCCACAGTAGGTTCTTTGAATTCTGATTCTTTCTCGTATCCTTGTTGAATGCTTGTGCTCAGTGTTTCTATTTCATCTATTTTGCTAACACCTTTTTCTTCTGTTGGTTTGATTGTACTTAGGTTCATTGCAGTTTCGTTTACCTCAACTTGTTCTTGGCTTGGAGCTAGAATTACCTATTGTTCTTGGAGTTGCTACAGATTCTTCTTCTTTTCTTGGAATAAATATATCTTCACTACTGATAGATTTGTTGACTTGATTAATCGTAGCTTCGTTTGGTTGAAAATTCAGGAGTGCAGAATGCAGGTCTGGTTTTGGTTTTTCTTCGAATTGGTCTGTTAATTCTATGGCCGTTGTTTCTCCAGTGTTGTAGTTTAAATTTAACACGTGTGTCGTGGTTGGTTTACATTCTTCTGGGCTTTCTTTTTCCACTTGACCGGTACTGAAGTCTGGTATTACAGAGTATTTTGTGGCTATTGTATTTGGTCCTACTAGATTACTCGTTGCTTTGCTTGTTTCCGTTTCTTTCTTGTCAAAAATTGATTCTTTTTCATTGGCATTTACTAAAGTTGATTTTAAATGTTTTGCCAAGTCTAATGTTTCAATTGCATTTTCTTTTTTACTTACTTCTTCTCTTTTCTCAGCTGTCGCATCGAATATCGTCTTTATTTCTATCTCAAGTATTGAGTTTGTTGTGTCTGGTATGATTTTGGCCTTTATCTCTGGATGTTTTTCTGTCTCTATTTTTTCTATTCCTTCGCCTGTGACTTGTTTCTGGCTCGATGCAATTGGATATGGTTTAATCGAGTAGTCTGGTTGAATGAAGTGTTCTTCTGGAATCTCTTCTGTTTTTAGCACTGATTCTGAGTCTTTTATGTTTGGACTTTCTGTTGTGTAGTGTTTCATTGGTGTTAAGTTTTCACTTGGTTTTGTTTCTTCTAATTTTGGAGTTTCGTACATTTTCTCTTTTTCGTAATGCTGCGTTTCCTCCGTTGTTTTTGGTAAGTTTTCAACAATTGTTTGCTGAACTTTGTTCTTGTCCATTTGTAGTTCGTATAGGTTAGGTTGTTCACTCTCGTAGTTTGTTGTTGTTGTCGTTTGTATTGGTTCTATTGGGGTCATTGTTGTTGTTGCTGATTTTTCCTCTGTTTTTGCTCTACTATATTCTGATTCACTTTCAGATGGAATCGTTTGCTCTACTCTTGTACTCGTTTGTTCTATTATATTTAATCTTGCGTTTTCACCCAGTTTGTCAATAGAGAGTTCAGATTCTGACTCGTTTGGTTTTGTTATTTGAGAGTTGATTCCTTTGCATTGGATAAATTCTATTGTAGCTGATCCAGTTTGTTCGGGTTTTCTTTCAAATTCTGATTCTCCTTCGTATTTGACCAGTTCTTCATTTAAAATCGATTCCATTTCGTTTATAACTTGATTTCCAGTAGAGGTGGTCGCCTGAAATTCCTTTATCCCATCACCTAACCCATCTTTTATGTCCACTATTTCCTCACTGTATCCTTGCGTTGTTGTAATTGTTTCATTTGGTTTGTAAGTTTGTCTCTTATCACCAGGCTTGTAGTCAGACTCTTTTTCAATTGCATTAGTTTCCTCTACTTGTCCAACTGTTTTTACCGTGTATGCGACAGTGGCTGATTCCGTGGGTACAAATTGTTCTCGTTGAAAATTTGCTTGTTTCTCTCCTGCTACTTGTTCGACTACTGTTAGTTCTGTGGCTGGTGTTATTTTTACTATTGCTGATGACTTTTTTATTTTCTCTATATCAGATTCAAGTTCGTTTGTCTCTGTCGTCTGTATTTGCAAAGGTTTGCATTCAGATTCATTGGTTGCTATTGCAGTTGACTCTGATGGTTTTATTTGCTCAAGTGTTTTCTCATTTTCAGACACAGTCGTTTCTTGTACATTTAAACTTTCAGCCTGTGTAAGTTTAACCATAGCGCTAGATGGTTTTGTTTTCTCAATTTCCCCTAGTGATGTCGATTCTTGTGTTTGTTTTACGTTCAGGCTTTGTTTCTCACCTTCGTACCTTACTCCTGGTTTTGTTTCTTCTGGTTTCTGTACTTTTAATATTTCTTCTACCTCACTAGCTTCTGTACTCGTGACTTGCAAGGTCTGAATTTCGTCCAACTTTAACACAGCGTTTGACATTTTTCTCACTTGTTCATAGTCAGACTCTTTTTCGGTTGCTAGGACGATTTGAGATTGAATCGATTGATTTTGAGTTTGCTGCACAGTTGCGTTGGAACTTTGGTCAAGTTTACCATGGAAACTGGTGGCAGTTTGTGTTGAATGAATTTGAATGGCGTTGATAGGAGTTGCGATGGGAGTGGCCAACGTGGAAGGTTCGACAGAATCGGACAAATCTCTGGCAGTATCAGTCAGAGTGTCACTTGTCACCGAAGGTCGGTTGAGGACAAGTGGGACTAAACACAAAACAAATAACTGGTAACAACCATGGACAAAATAGGGCGAGACACAACAAAAAAACTCACCTTGAATTGTCTTTTCTCCAAATTCCCTTTTTTCCTCTGATTCTTTTGGTTTAAATTTGGGAAAGGATTCTTGGAAATCTTCAACGGTCAATAAACTTAGGATTTCTTGGATGCTGACCCTTTGAATTAATTTGTGGAAGGATCTTAGGCCGATTTGAGAGACTTGTTGCTGGACTTGGCCCAAAGGTTCTTGAGCCAAAGTTTGTTCTATCATTGCAGCATGTCCGGATTTTTGAACTAGGCGTGTTAGGGTTGTGTCCATCTGAAATTAAGGTTGTATTTTTCATTTTATTTTGGCAAGAGACTAATAATTGTCGAACATTTTACTTGAACATTTTACAAGTTAAAATCCGAAAAGGTGATGACCATTTTACGATTTTGTTTCAAAATAACAACATCTTAGATAATACATAACCTCTTTAAGAGTCTAGACAGGAAATGGTATATGGGAAAGGTTAAAATTCAACAAAATTTTGTGGAACCGTTGAAGGCAATGAGATGAACTTTTTTGTTGATTTTTCACTTAGTTGTCGAGGAACTTTCCGCGAACATCGAGCATTACACTTCTTCATTTTCGGGTTGTGATTTTTGCAACACAAAGAATTCAACGAAGTGTGAAATGAATACAAATGCCACTGCTTCTGCGTCTTCTCAGAGGGAAGGCCAGGGAAGCTTGGTCTGTCATTCTTAGTTTATAGCTTGATTCGTGAACTTTACCAATACTACTAACCTTGTACAAAATACATTAACTAGTGTATTCCTGTCGCTTGTCACTTAATTCGCAATGCTTTGGAGGCCTACGAATGTTTTTTAATGGAGACGTAAGTAGTTCCTCCAAATATATGAATTTGAGTTGACTACCATTTTTTTTTTACTTAAAAGGTTCGTTTAGGAGTTCTTCGAGAAACTAGTAAATCTTCAGAAAGAACAAGGACTCTGTTTAGCCAATAAAACCACCACTTGTCATACTGCGTTTCAAAAGGATAAAATGAAAGTTCGCCTTGCTGTTCAGCTCCTCTGTGGCAATTGCAATAGGGGTGTGTACGAAAATGGAAAGGTTCGTTTAGGAGTTCTTCGAGAAACTAGTAAATCTTCAGAAAGAACAAGGACTCTGTTTAGCCAATAAAACCACCACTCGTCATACTGCGTTTCAAAAGGATAAAATGAAAGTTCGCCTTGCTGTTCAGCTCCTAAGCTCCTCTGTGGCAATTGCAATAGGGGTGTGTACGAAAATGGAAATAGCAGGATTTGAAGATTCTGATGGAACAATTAACGAAAATCTGTTCACTGTCCACTTTGGTTTGTGTTCATTGATTAAAAAATAAAAATGTTCAACTAAAATTAATGTGCGTGGCAAGAGTTGAATTTTTTCCAAACCCTCGACAACCAAGTGAAAAATCAACAAAAAAGTTCATTGCCTCCAACGGTCCCCGAAAAATTTGTTGATTTTTGGACCATTTACTATCTAGACTCCTCTAGAGGTTATGTATTATCTAAGTTTAACATATATAAAATGTGTTCTGCATTTTACGTTAATGTTTTCAAACTCACTTGAGCAAAAGTCTTGAAGGACTTTGCTTCCTGCATCGCAATGACTTGTGTAACATTAACTCCACTCTTCGCCATAAAGCCAATCGTTGCGATTTCTCTAAAAGGTTGAGCAATTTCTTCAGATGGTTGTAAAACTTCCATCAAATCCTCGACTTGTTGGGTTATTGGTTTCTTTAATTTTTTTCTTTTCCTCATTCCTTCGTCTTCCTGTAATTGGGAATTAGGCAATTAGAAGGGCAGAACTTGGTTTTATAGTGTCTTTTAAAAAGTGCCCACAATAAAAAACGCTATAAGTGAAGTGTTCTATTCCATACTTTCGCAGAAAATGTATTACATCAAAAAGATTAAAAACCTGAAACCCTTTACAACCCAGGGCCTATCGTTTATCTCCCATATAGCTGTACTATACTCTGGTCTTGTCAATCGGTAAATCCCAGTTGAGGTTGCATTTTGTCTTATTCTAGAGTATTCCACTAATATGAGTAAATAAATTAAATGTACAGTGAGTCAACCTTACTTACGTCCCATTTAAAGAAAGCTAAATGGAGCCCGAACTGTGCTTGATAACGAAACTAAATTAAAGTTTGTAGACGAAAATATGAACTTTATGTGAAACTTAATTTATATCTTACAAAGTTAAATTGAAAGAATCCAGTTAGATTATTAAAGCTGTGAATAGATCATCTTGTCAATGCTGTGAAACTGACAGCAACAAAACGAAAAAACTGGGATAAATACTAAATACAATGGGATTTCAAAAAACTGTAAACGCTAAGCTAAAAATGACGACCTGCTCGGGTAAGCTGACCAGATTTATAAATTGCAAATTAAATTCGCATGGATTTCTCAAATATGCCTATTGATTGAAAAAGAACTCCAAAAAATTTTCTTGTGGGATTTAATAACTGCAGAAGAGCAATTCGACTTTACTATATTTTTGACATTTCTAAGTTAAATTC
>WJEZ01003262.1:0-11227 GCA_009869925.1 Thalassaphorura encarpata
GGTCCAAGCTCCTAGGTCCAAGCTCCTAGGTCCAAGCTCCTAGGTCCAAGCTCCTAGGTCCAAGCTCCTAGGTCCAAGCTCCTGGGCCCGTGATACCCAACAAACAAGTTGAATGTTCATTGGATTTTTCATAGTTCCTGCTTTTCAAATAAATAATTGGATTAAAAATATTAACAACTCTTTTTTAAATACGCAGTAATTATACTTACACACTACTTACGTACTACACTGATCGGTATAAACTGATGCATATCATAAAATTTCGAACTGTCAGCTAAAGCATTGATGAAGGAAATGATCTTGATAAAAAAATTAAATGCGTAATTATGAAGAGGAGAATAACTTTTATTCCACAAGATTTGAAGAATTTCCTCCTAACGTCCACTCTCCCACCCTGCACATTCTGAAGCGATTATCTTGTCAAATTCATGCTAATTAAAATGACTGCAACGGCTGAAATTGGAAATTGTGTATATCTTGGGGTTTCTGATTCTGATCTAAGGTTATGCCACCCACGCGGACAAGAAGAAAACTTTAGAAGGATAATAATATGTGAGAATTACACGCAGTTACAATTTACGAGAAACAATGAAGGGCAAAATAATTGATTTACACTTCAAGTCTTTATTCACAAACCAATAACTAATAATTACACGTTCTACACTGATCTTAGACTAACTTGATCAGATGAGGTATTAGATTGTACCATTTTTTTGGAATAAGCACACTGTTCAAGTCAAAACAGTAGCTCGTTTTTAATTTTTCACAGTTTAGGAGCGTTCATATTTGCATAGTCCATACATGTGTTGTGTCAACTTCGTTCCTTTTTTGGAACGAACTCAACATTAGATTGCACGTACCTTTTTTTGGCATGGACTTTCCACGGCCTTGAGTACGCATGTACAAAGGGTAGGGGTTCCTGCTAGCACTGGTAGGAACCCCGGGGGTCCGCTAATGAATCCCAGTGTTCAAACTAGAAGACCAAAGTACAAAGCATGAGCTACCAGGCCCGAAGACGTATGCGTTTTATCCCTCTGCCATTGCGTGTTTTATCTCAATTTACGTAGACTCGTCCATGCCAATGTATCCAACCAGAGTATAAGGAATGAAAAGTTTTTAAGCAAGCACTACGTCAGATCCTATCAGTGGAATCAAATTAAAGTGGAAATATCGATTAAATAAATGAAAATCGTATGTTGTTGAATGAATGATTAGTTAAATACTGAAAGCCTTAAAACACGTTATAAGTTGGAGTCATTTTTGAAACAAAATTTAATGCTTTACGTCATTCGCCAGAAGCTCTTCTGGTTTTGATTTATGGGGAAAATGAGAAATTGTTTTGGGATAACTAGGTTTTATAAATTCAGTGTAATAACACATGTGTAATTTTTGATACAAATGAGTGCATTATCATAAGAGCCTTGCTGCTATAAGCTCATTAAACTAATTTTTATATGAATTGGTCACTTCTAATCGCTAACAGAATAACGCGTATCTTCTACACCAACATCTTAAATCATAAACTTTGGGGCTAACTTCTTTAAAATTCCTGTATAGGTATCAGTCACCTGGAGTTCATAGAGAGTAAACCACTTCATCCTCACTAAACCACAGTTCGAGCACTTTAATGAAGAATTATGAAACAGCAGCCGGAATTATAAGCTCGAAAATGATAATAGTTATTAGCTATAATAATCACGAAACTAGTGCAACACTAACATAGTATGATACAACTATAGGAAAGATGTAGCGATTCTACAAACTCTTTTCTATAATTAATTATAAAACTTGATAATCGGGATGTGCGGCCAATTACATTACAACACACCACTATTCCCCTTTGTAGAATGGGATGGACAGCACGATCACATGTAGCGATACTTCGGGCCAGTTAAAAAACCCATATCTCAAAAGATTACAGGTGACTACTTAATTCCGAGCTGATACAATTCCCCTCTAACTCTTTCAAAATAACCTGGGTCTGGATACCCATGATAGACAGCTCCACCCCCTTGACGAGTTCTGTGATGAATATTCCACACGAGTACATTTTCTTGCCCAGTTGTCACACTTGTACCAAATCTGAATATCAGTCGATGATCCCACGCTTTCTTTAACAGAGTCAAAGTTTCTCTGCCTTCCGAGCTATTTGGAAGGTAAGCAATCCTAGTCATTCCTTTGGCTCCAAGTACGTCGTACCTGATCAGGATAGTTCCTTCACCGGTGTAACCCTCACAATCACTACTAAGGATTTCGGTCGACATAATACCGGTTGGACAATCCCCAATAGGAATCCCATGATACGTGTTGCAGCTGGGACACCTGATGCACGTGTGCTCAATCCCTTCCATTGTACATCCTGTAGTGGTAATTTCGCGAATGCAGTTTGAGCAGAACCAGTGGTTGCAGGGAAGACTCTAACACAGAAACAATAACGAGATGTATTCTTTATGAAACGAATTTATTATGCGAGATTATTATAGAGATTTCAAATAAGTTTTGCCTGGATGGAAAATAAAAAAACCGAGATTTAGCGTGCGATTTAGAGTTTTTTTGCTTCTGGTTCAACTGAGATCGGACGCACTAATCCGAATACTGAGAGGGAGAGCATTTTGTAGAGCAGTTTCGTTTTGTAAAAAGTTTTTAACCTTTTATAATTGATGTTTTAGTTGGTCTTATGCCTTTAGTTTACAATTTCACTGCTAAAACAGTTTAATTGGGCGAGCCAGTGGAGGAAGTGATAGCTTTCGAATCAAACTGAGACCTCGTTTAAGTCCTAGTTTAAGTAAACATGAGCTTCTCACATTCTAACTTGTGAGAGAAAGCTCCACCCTTGGGACATCCTGTAGTTGGCAAAATAAGGAGTGAGACTAGAGTGATCAAAGCTGTTTGGAGTGGATTTCCATTTATACGTATGAAAAGATTTAAAATCGAACTTAAAATATAGACACTGGCTCCGAAAATCCCGTAGTGAGGACTAATTTATGAAATACTACCCAGTCCTTTTTCACTGAACACTCACCTGAAACAGATCCTTATGAGAGTCATAAGAGTTGCAACAAATTATGCATTCAAATACTTGTGGGTACAATCCTGGGTCCGGTTCTGTTGTTTTTGTGTTGCCCATATTTTCTGTCGATATTTCAGATTGTGGAGGTGTTGGTGCATTTAAGAATAACGGGCTGTATTCCTGTCCTTTTGCAACGGCATCAATGACGTCTTTGACATGGTCCATAGTTTTACTGTTGTCTAAGCACAACTTCTTTTTTTGCACGTCAAATTGACACGGAGAGACTGTGGAACCTCCCGTAGAGTTGTCGTCGTCACCCAATGAACTTGATCCCTGGCCACTCAAAATAATTTCCCGTAAAGCTAGGGAACGTTTAAAATTGAATTTTTCCAGGACTGGAATCACGGATGCCATACTCGTGTATCCCGGAAACCCCATTTGAGCTATAGAATTGACCATTTCCAATTGAGATTTTGTAAACTGTGGGTAATCTTGGATGTTTATGCTGTGAGTTGAGGAAGATAAGGGCCGAGATGATTTCATGAGTCCAAAAATTCGCTGAGCATAGAATGGCCAACCCGCTGGTGGTGCAATTCCACATTCCCTCCCTGGTTCACCCAACAGCCAAACAAATGGTGGCACTTGTTTTTGTGCCCGAGAAAATAAGTCTTCGGCATCGGAGTTTACAGAAAATTGTATAGGGATTAGAGGTGCGTCGTATTCTACTACATACATCGGGCAACATCGTCTTTTGTCATAAATGACATATTCATTTGTGTCTTGTGGTCGTCCGAAAACAGAATCAAAAGAGTAGTCATTTTCTGTTCTCATTTCACGTAGCATTTTCCTCGGCTCACGTCTAAGGGAATTTTTTTGAGGAGTGGTAAAAGTGTCAACACAGACACAATCTCCTAACAGCACAGCAAATATCATGATGCTGTTATTGCCATCATATTGCATAGATTTCCCTGGGTCATCCGCAAAGTATATCCCTCTCCCCAAATACCCCTGGTTACCTGAAAAATGGGATTGGTGGCTTGATAAAGGTACTTCAAAAATTCACCACAAACCATTCAAAGCAATAACAATTGAACTTACTTAGCCTCTCATCCAGACCCTCGCTCAAAACCTTAGTCAAATCTGATTTAGTACAATGAAACAATAGGGCTACATTGTCCAAGTATTCAGGTAAGCCAGTACTGTGCTTTGCGGAGTGGGCTTGAGTCGCGTGAGCTTGAAGTCCAACTTGAACCTCGTTGATATTAAGTCCTTTCAGCAAATCCACGTTCCCCGATTTTGAACTCAAAACCTCAACTCTTGCTTGTTTAAACTGTTGCCAAAGGTGAGGATTCCTGACCCGAGTTATACGATTCACAATTCCGGCCATCTTCCATCCTAACATGTCCGACAAAGCCCTATACTCTGAAGTGTTCATGGACACTTGAGTCAATTCAAACGGAGCTAAACCCTTTGTTGTGTCAACAATACCAGCTTCCCAGTCTGGTGGTGATGGACATTCTGGTGTCATTATGGGTGCACCAAGTCTTGGATCCGGGGTCCACTTGAAAGGAATTCGTGAAATGGTTGGGACACTCGTAGCAGGGATAGGATGTACGATTGGTAAAGAAGGAAAAGGAGTTGCGGCTGGAACTGTAGTTGTTGCCGGCGTGGAGGTGGTCACTGCACTCGCTGCCAATGTACCCTATCAAAGATTAAAGAAGAAAAGAAATATATATTTTATACAAGGCCAATGACATGGTGACTTATAGAGAATGGCTGTAAAGCCTATTTCTTTTCTCAATCATCTGGGCGTTGAAACATTTATCATTTATGGTTCCCTTGCTGTTGAAGTTAAAGTTCCACCAATTCCTGAAAGTGAAAAGTTTTATATGAATTACCTGACGTTGAGTCCTACTGATGGGTGGAGATGACGGAGGGCTAATACTAAAATCTGTATCCGAATCGGAATCGGAGTCTGAAATGGTTATAACAGGAGTTGATGTGGCGTTAGATGTTGAGCTCCTAGATTTTTTAGATGAAACCATGGTTGAATCTGGAAACAAAGTAAAGAGTAAATGAAATTCCTATCGCACTGATCGAACTCACATCTCTCTGTAGTATTTGTGGACAATGTTAACTGCTACTAGCTAGCGGCTGGTTCACACCGAAATAGAGTAACCCCCCAAGCAACAATGGTTTTAACCCACTCATTGATTTAACGGCATTTTAAATGCGTAAACTCAAAAACGAGTTTTTCCTCTCCTGAGTTATTGGGTCAAGGTGTAGCGACTGGACCTAAAAGCCAAAATTGAAAATTTTTCCAAGTTCTATAACACATGAGGCATTCCACTGCACCGACACTGGCACTGGTTCACCCCATCACCCAACTACCTCAGCTTCCACTCTACGACTGAGCCTTGACCTCAGCTGCCGTAATGCAATGCAATGATATGCCTTTGCCAACCCTCAACTCAGCTACCTGAGTAAGGGGGAAGTAAAAGGAAGTTGACAAGGTGGCTTAGGTCAATGAACCAACCCATTAAAAGTCGGGGTGAACCAGTGTCAGTGCAGTGCAATGCCTCATGTGTTATAGAACTTGGAAAAATTTCAATTTTGGCTTTTAGGTCCAGTCGCTACACCTTGACCCAATAACTCAGGAGAGGAAAAACTCGTTCATCTGAAGTTAGCATACCATACGTTCGAAATGAAGTACCTGNCGTTCATCTGAAGTTAGCATACCATACGTTCGAAATGAAGTACCTGTACTACTATTTTCGAATTAAAAGGTCCATTTCTTAACAATTAAAACAATAGTAATACAATCCGAAATTAAAGTACTTGTACTTATTTTGGGTTTAGCTTCTACAAACAAATGGAATACTACTATTCCACAATTCAACTTATTTATAAGTTGAGTTCCTTTCTAATTTTATTGCTGTGGGAGTATCGTTGCTTTTTCTTATCATTCATTCATGCATTATCATGGAGCAACCAACTCCTAAGCGTAGAAGGGCTTACTCCCCTGACTTCAAAATTTAAGTTGTTGAATTTGCTAAAAAGTCAAGCAATAGCAAGGTCAGTGAAGAATTTTTAAATTAATTTTCAAATATTTTGTTTTTGTGTTCTTGAAAACTTGGCATCGAAACAATAAAAGTACAGTTCGAAATTGATATACTTGTGCTTTTATTTTGCAATTCAACGTCCCAGTTTTCAGTGGAACAATAGAAGTACTGTAGTTCGAGTACTGTAGTAGAAATACGCTAAACATTTGCGATGTTCAAATGTGTAAATAAAACATTATCTACCTGAAACCAAACTTGCGTACTAACATATAAATTTGTTGAACCCTGCTTAGTACAAATTTGCAAACACTATCACGCACATGGGTCCATCGGGTTAAGCAACATTCAAAGAAACCGGGTAACTTCATTTACGCGCGCAGGTAAAGCTCAAAGGTCAAAACCCTATTATATCTAAACCAAAAAAGTTTTAATACATTAAAGTATACTAGATATTTGTGAAAGTAAAACCTATTTGATCTAAACCTAAAATGATGTAGACTTCAAACTTCTTACCAGGGAAGTTAATTTTTCAACAATTGAGCTGTAGGGGTAGCACCCAATAATACTCAGGTGTGTATTTGGCATAAAGTTTGCGGAAATTGGTCGAACCAAGCATTAAAGCTCAACGAAAAATAAGGGAAAATACATGGCGTGTTCGATTTTCATGAATTTTGATGTTCCCCTATACATTCCCCGTAGACGGTATAAAAACCTCAAAATGAAAAATGGAAAAAACAGCATGGCATTTTACCCGTAAATTTTTAAGCTTCTAAGGGGTAAGAACTATTAGAAAAATTTTCATCAAAATTTAAAAAAATTTCATTTCAAGAATTTAGGATATAACGAATTTCGACATTTTCCATGTCAGTGGACCACAATGAACGTAAAAAAAAGTCGGGTCTGGGTAGAATACTCATGTTGTGACCTTCCCTAATTAGCGTCACTTGACATTGAAGTCTGTACGTATCTTTAAAGAATTGTATCACCGTATCACGGGAAACCGGAATTCACCCATCGAGATTGGAGTCAGAGGCCATACTCACATTGGGTCTGACCAGAGCGACGTGGTGGCAATGACGGACTTTAAAGTTCTAAATTTTCTCATTGCGAAGTATTCGCAAAATATTTTAAAAAAAAACAAATTTAGCCTAGTCAAGCGTACGTAAATTCAGTTTTTTTAATCTATAAATTTTAAGTAATGGGCGACTTAAAAATCTCAGCCAACTAAACAATTTTGGTCATTCAGGGCACGGGAAATGGGTTTGACCTCCATATGGGCTCATGTTTAACTGAATTCACAGTGAAAAACTAATTTTATGCACGAAATGGGATACGAACGTTAGTCTTAGATGACGCCCTTTTCTAAAGTAGCCTTGGAGCCTGACTGTAGTACATATATTTGACCAAACTTTCGAATACTTACCTGTGAATATTCGCTTACTCAATCTGGCCAAAAAACCGAAAATCGTGCTTGCGATCGAGGAGAGGATGTGAAAGATGCATCCATAAAACTTCAGTTTAGTAAGTGAGAGAATTCGACTGTACACAGAAAATGACAGGTTAGTGGCGCTTCAGCAGGTTGAAAGGATTAAAGCACGGACACACTTCTACGACTTCTTGTAATTAATTAAAGTAAGGTAATGTATATACGCTGGTTGAATGTTATGATTGTATCCTCTCCGTTATGTGCTATTCTTCTCTCTCTCTCAACTGGAGTATGACGTCGCTATTACGTTTGCTCATTTCAAATAAACCGGAATTGAGAAACTGCAAGAAGGGAAAGGAAAGGGCGGTTTTGGACGTGAACACGTGTACTTGTGCTGGCACATTCGTATAACATTTCTCAAATCACTACAGCTGCTACTGCGTTAAGTACCCTTCTGGGTAGAGATAAAGGGATAGATGCTCACCATGTAAGTCTATATCAAAAAAGGCACGATCAATCTAATGTTGAGTTCGTTCCAGAAAAGGAACGAAGTTGGCTCAACACGTGTATGGCCTACGGAAATATGAACTAACTGAACTGAAGGAATAAAATGAAATTGCGTTTTGAAAGGACGGAAATTGAAATGATCATACGATCAAGTGTGATCAGAACAAGATTTTTAGCCTTTATGTTGAGTTATGTTAAGTTATGTTAAGTTATGTTGAGTTATGTTGAGTTATGTTGAATGGAGGTCAATCCATTCAACACAAATAAGTTTTTATTTCGTTGAAATCGCAAAAGCCAAACAGCATTTGTGTTGACTTCTGACTCAGGTGATGCTAGCTAAATGTGAGTATGTAAATGTTAAAGTATAAATATAAATAGAAGAAGCAACAGGTATTGAATAATCTTTTCATTGCTCTGTAAAATGTATAATTTTGCTTTACTTCTAAATAGTATCAGATAAAATTGCTCAAACTAAAACTAAATGCACAGTCGGCACTTGTGTGGGAAAGAAATGTAATCCATGACCAGCCCAGTGATACAACCTTTCGTCCCTAAAAACTACCTTCAACAAATCTCAGCTACTACCTACCAACCTATTTTAAGGGTACGCGTGCGAGGGTGACCACATAAATCCAGTGGTAGAGAGTATTTGGTTACAATAACAGCTTTTCAATCTTTATTCGTATTTTGATTTGGGTTACACAGTGGAAAAGGAATAACTTAGGTTTGAGTTAGATTTTAATTTGATTTTGTAATCATTTGACTTATCTTCTCTTCATCCATTCACTTCCGTCCCACGCTCTCAGCTTCGCTATCACTGCTAGCATTAGGCATGGAGTCAATCCCAGCATCATCCCCATCCTTCCTCCCAGTTTTAATTTCCTTTGCGTACATTCTTCCAAAGGATGCGACATCCACGTCGTGAGTGATGAGGGATCCAAAGTCTGTTTCAATGGAGGAAATAAAAATCAGAAATAAAAATCAAATTTTATCCATATTTCCCATTTCCATTTCTCCATCTCATATATTGGGCATGCAATCTACTTACGACTAAGCAAGGAATCAGCCCGTCCACCACAGCCATACAACATTGCCTCAATGATTCCATGCAGACGGAAATCATCTATGGATGGACTGGTCTCTTCATCAAGGAATGTGGATCCAACTGCTAGGACACAAATGATAGGAATACAAATTAGTGGATTTAGCCAAGGGACTAAACAAATGAGCGTACTCAAATTTTCTTGAAAAATCATCAGCTGATTATGCAAATGCGCCAAGCATTGATCAATCCCAGGGATGGAAAAGTCTGGATCACACGCTGCATAGACCTTTTCCAAAAGTCGATCGATTTGACTAGCAGACAACTCCCTTCCGTGAACAGCCATAATCTCGTTCTTCGAAGGGGCCAACCACCGGAATGCGTCCAAGGACCTGATGACAAAGTCAAAAAAATTTTAAAAAAAAGAGGATTGAGTTTAGGTTAAAACTTTAGTTTAATTAGGATTACTTGATGCAACGCTCAATGTTATTTTCAAGTGAAGATGCTTGAATTTTCATCAATTTCTTCAGTCCATCCTTGTATCCAAAATATTCAAATCCAATTTGAACGTCTTGGCGTTGACATGACCCGAACTCAGGGATCACCTATTTGGAACAAGTCAAGTTGGTTAAATAGGAAAAACTAGTAGAGAATGTGGAATTAGAACGAACGATTGATGGTATTCCCATTTGTTTCAAATACTGGGTGAAGGCGATGCAATCAGGGTCATACGAGCAGATTTTGTCATTAGATGGACCAGACCAAATTGTGATTCGTTTAGATCTCTCTAACCCGACTGCTTCTCCAAGCCCTTGAGCAATGTGTCGTAGAAAATTAGCCATGTGTACGAATAGAGTGGCCTGAACAAGGGTGCTAACTCTTGAGCTTTCCTGGATGTTTTTGAGCAGAATGAAAAAACTACTCAAAAGTATCTTTTCTAAACTTTTGTGATGTAGAAAATTGAGCAAAATCTTAGTTCAGCCCTTCACATCAGGTTGAGCACTTGGACTGAGCTCTGTTCAGCTAGCTCATATTGATTTGTTTGTTTGAAAAAATGATTCTATTCAGTCTGAATTGGTTGCGATGGCCCCTGGCTACGCTACGCTCTTGTCATCTTTCTCCAAAAATCGTGGAAAGGAATGATTGTTTCATCGCGTCGAAAGACTCCTGGGCAACTAGGCATGAGTAAAGCTCCTAAGCCAGAGCTGCCACTAGGAAGGAACCAACGCATCGCTAAACTTTGGAAAACTTTTAAAATGACCCGACACCATCTTCATTCCCAAATTGTAACATGGACTCCTATCGTCCGTATTTCATGTAATGAGGAGTCTAAGATGACTCATGAGGTAAATAACAATTGCATGTTATTTAAATGAGAAGGGAGGGTTTGCTGGAGAGTTGGAGAGACTGGAGAATGGAGAATGAGGCAAGCGTCGGGACTTGTGCTTTGGGTAGGAAGGTCAAATGAGATTGTTGTCTCATTGCCTTCATTTCATTTATTCCTGCCGGATAATTCAATAGAGTAGGCTCAAAATCTGCCATTCAGATGTGAAGGATTTGATGGCAATTCAATGGAATTGGTCATGTGACTAGGCCTAATATGAAGTGGATCGGTGCATGAGTTTGGACGGTTAATTAATTTGTGAACAAGGAAACAACGTGGTACAATATGAGAAACGCTTAATATTTATTTTGCAGAAGAATAGGTTTAACGACAGATAATTTGAGTCAAGAAAGACTGTAAGTAAAATTGTACTTGACTGTTCCAGAGCGTATTCAAGACTGAAGTAAGTTGCGTGATTGTCCTGATTATATTGACATTTGTTATTCATAAAAAGATTTGAGCATGCATAATAATAATTGTACATTGCCTTCGTCTAACCTTACTTTAACATTGTGGAAATGCAGGTCAAAACTAAAATAGTAAAATAGTCCGGTGCCAGTATGCTATGTCATACCAATCACGTGCACTGGAGCTGACTCCTGTGAGCTGCGAGGTCCAAGCTCCCCAGCCCGAGCATTGGGATACATTAGCGGAACCCCGGGGTTCCTTCCAATGCTAGCAGGAACCCCTACTCTTTGCACATGAATTCTTCTCAGCGTATAAGGTCTATGCCAAAAAAAAGGTACGTGCAACGTAATGTTAAGTTAGTTTCAAAAAAGGAACGAAGTTGACACTA
>WJEZ01003263.1:0-11227 GCA_009869925.1 Thalassaphorura encarpata
ATGATTTTAACAGGCCAATTTTAACTTTTTTTATATCACGGGACCCTAGTGAGTGTGAAAAAAAATATGTCGGGTCTGACCCTTTTGGACACCTAAAAACGTTCCCTAGTTAGTTTCATCAGATCATACATACAAATGTTAATCATGATGTTACGCTGAGGCGAAGTAATTTCAGTATTAGAATTCTTATCTGAAAAATGACGACACGATGAAATTTTTGTACACTTCCGTTTAATGAGATTTTGTTAAATATTGTAAAGGGGAACCAGTAGTCATAATATAATAATCAATTACAATTAACATTAGCATTAATTGAACCACAAAAATTATTTTTCTTCGGAAGTTACTCAGTCTACTGTTAAATGGCTAATGTTTTTTTTATTTGGTCAATCTTTTCAAGGTTAACTGTTGTAAACAAATTATTTGCATACTTAAACGCCAATTGAATAATGGAATATATCCACTTAAACCGAGCAAGTCTGTTATTCATTATATTTTACAATTATTTGAACAACTCGTACTTCCATCATCATTCACTACTAATTTTTTTCCAACGAGAGAAGATCTACACTCACGACATTTTAAGCATTTTGGTTTATGCCATTGATAACCTCCAGTTGAACAACTCAAGTCAATCGCTAGAAAATTAAATCAACAATGTATAAATATTATTAAATCAGTGGCAGCTGATTATATAATTGATAAATTAGTTACCAGAAATGAGTTTCTTGCACAATGAACAAATACGACCAAAACGTTCATCGTAGCACCCAAGGCAAAAAACTTGTTCTTTGTCATCGTTGACCTTTTTTGAAAATATAGCTTCTCCATCTGGAAATAATTTTCTACACTCGAAGCAAACTTGAGAAAAAACAATAAATGGAAATTGATATAATAATTGATTAATTAATTATAATTTTTCTGCTATACCAAAACAAGCATTATGATAATGTTTCCCCTTGTAAACAACTCCTGTTTCCTCTTCAAATGGTGAAATTGATTTTCGGCACTTTTGACACATTTTTGCAAATTGCTGAATAGCACAAGCCTTGTGATAATTTTTATTTTCTCTGCTATAAATTGGATCACCAGTCGTAGCAAATTGCAAATGACATTTGAAGCAAGTAAGGCACTCTGGATGATACGTCTTGTTGTCAAATATTCTAGAATGTCCAATCACAGGTTTTCCACAACGATGACAATTTTTAACGTAGAACTTTACATGACACTTTCGGCAATAATGTTTTTCATTATGAGTAAAAACTTTAGTTCCACCTCCAATCTTCAATTTACATTTGAAACAGGCAAAACAATTTGAATGCCAACAATTCCGGTCGAAAAAAACCAGGGCATCATTTGGCATAATTTTGAGTTTACATGATGGACAAGGAGCTGCGTTACGATTTGGTGGCTGTTTGCTGCTGCTGATAGTTGTCACTTCTTCTTCTTCAATTTTGTCCAAAGTTTCAACTTTTGCAAATGCAGTCTTTTTGGAAAATAAATCTGTACCCATTTTCTATGTGAAATGACTTCGTTGACTCAAGAAACTAAACTAAAAAAGGAACAATAAGATGAGAAGATGAACTATTCATACCTAATTGCTCGTTTTTTTGTTTAATGTGCAAATGCATTGCAAATGCCATGCCAACGTCAAGGCCAAGGTTGTAAATGCCTTAGAGGGGATGGCAAATACGGCAAATGTGAGTCATTTTATAATTTATTCCTTACAAGTTGAGCTAAGTAGAAACATTAGGGCTAGTCCAGGTGTGTAGTGCAGGTGCAATGCAGGTGTGGACGAACGACTCCTCCACATATCCTCTTATGCACCCACGCAAGCCACGAGACAAGTGTTTTATGAACTCTTAAACACACAAAGTGTGCAATAACAATTTGTCTACGCTTTAATTTTTGCCCATTTTTGCAAGGCTTAGGATTTTTCTGCCAATATTGACAATTTTTATTTTTATTTAGCATGCCTTGTAATTTGGTTTTTTTAATTGTCAAATCCGTTGGAAATGTTACTTTTATTAACTCACGCGCGTCTACTTTTTATTGGCATTATAATTTCATGCTTAATTTGTATAGGAGACCTAATCCGGATTTGATCTGGTCACATAAATCTCTTTCTCTTCAAAAGGTATGGGGAACACCTCCACAATATAGTATTTAGAATCTGGAATCTTGGAAGAATATAGTCAACTCAGAGAGTTAAAAATTCTGAGTCAATTTTGGCAAAAACTAAAAATGTTCAAGTCTATCCTACATGTGATGCTAAAATATTTTAGTAATTAATCCAATTTTACAATTTGAGCAGGAAATATTACTGTCGGACATAAATTGTATCTGTCCAGAATATTTGTTTTAGTTCAACGACGAAGGGTTCTCAAATTCATTCCAAATTGTTGAAATAAATATGTTAATGTGGTCGGACTTGCTTGGCCAGTTTTTAACTTTACTCCGGTGGATTCACTTTATCAAAAATTCTTTGCGCCTAGATTTTGATAATTTAATCGAAATTTTGAGCAAAATTCATCTTATACAATCAAGTGTCCATAGAATCTTGTGAAACACTAACCTATCAACACAACAAATTAAAACTTATCCGTTCAAATGATTCATCGGAATTTGTATTATTCCAATCCGTCCCGAACGCCTAGAAAAGTTAACAAATTTAAAAATTAGTCATGACTTAACTAAATCACAATTATGTCACAAACCTCTTCGATTCTCTCGGTAGGAGTAGGAGTACATGATTTGTCGTCTGTTAAATCTCTCACTTGATTCTCACGAAGCATTTTCAAGTATTCTAAGGCTATCTCCGTGAACTATTTGGAATTGAATTGTAATTATGTAAAAACATTATAAATTAGCATCTGGGTAAAGATTGAGCTAACCTCATGTACTCTTTCATCCACGTGTAAATATTCCAAGTTTTTGAGCTGTCCAAACAAACTAAATGCTGAAAAATCTGTAAAACACGAACCCGGTGTTTTAATATGTTGCGTGGCAAAAATCTCAAGTTTCTGCAGCTCTAAAAATAAAAAATGATAAATGCATTGATTACAAACCAAAATTGACAAGTAAGATGTAAATAAATTTTGGATTTACTTGTAAAGTTGAGGATAGAAGGAGTTTGAATTTGATAATATTCACCAGATGAAAAATCAAGTTGTTGAATTAGATCAATGTTCAATCCCGAAAAGAAAGAATCCAACTCAAATTGGTTCCAAATCCTTCTTCTTGTGTCTCTTCGACTTTTTAGCACATCAAGGGTAATGGCAAACTCCTCAAGTGTTGATGCAAAATTAGCAGACCAAAGAGCCAAGTAAAACATTCGCTCATCTTCTGGGCCAAAGTCTTCCTCATCGTTGTACTGTCCAACGTCGAGATTTTTAATTTGTGGGAAGATCTCAGAGATCAAGTTTATCGTCTCCGCATTGATTCTGTAATATCGGAGTTTAAGTATTTGTAGATTAACACAAGGAAATGATGGAGCGAGGATCTAAAAAGTCACAAAAAATTATAAACTTCAAACCATTCAAAAAAAGTAAATTTTCATGCCTTGGAATGGAAGTCTGAAACTGGTTGTTTGTAGTACGGATGAGATGCAAATTCCAAAAATTCCAACTTGGGGAAACAATGTCCATATGAAATGGGAATGTGTTGCACAGGTAAAGGTGGACCATTCAGCCCTTGGACTTGATTATTCTTAAAATATTTTCTGTAATTTAATTTCAGTTTTCTTAGATTCATCGCAGTGGCAGGAAATTCAAATTCTTCCCCTCTCCATTCTAACATTTTCAACGAGTTTCTTTGCGAGTCAAGGAATTGGCAAATCTCTTGACTTAAGTCGACATTTTCTTTTTGATACGGATCCATTCTTAGAAATTCAAGTTGTATACCAGATTCCGCGAGTATTTTAAAATCTCCAACGTTGATGGCTTCCAGCTTTTGAACCTTGAGTGAACTGATGAGGTCATACATAATGTTTTAACAAAGCAATAGTTTTTGGGATTGGTGAACTCCATCTCATCAGACAAATTTTTAGTGAATTAGGATTTCCAACTGGGATTTTACTACAAATGAGTTCCAAAATTCCAAGGAGGCAATAGTCGTCGAAGATTGAATGGAAGCACAAATCGTCAGCAGTCAAACACAAATATCTTAGATTTATAAGTGCGTAATTGCTGCTGCTGACATAAGAAAGGAAAAATGTTAATTCTCGGCCACGGTCCTGGTATCTGATTCTTAATTCTTCTAGCGATGAAGATTGACTTTCAAGAACCGGATTTAATAACTGCGGCGTCAATACAGTTGGAAACATTGACAAATCAACGGATTTCATTTTTTGTGGAAATGTTCGGAATATGGTTTCTAACGTCACATTTTTTGCTTCAGTTGGAACATCACAATAATGGATAGCAAGGCAAGGAAATAGAATCGAGCATAAATCTGAAACTTTCGTATCAGCAAATGTCATACAATATTCTTGAATTTTTTCCGCTGTGTTAAACACAAGAAATTTGCGGTCCTTCCAATTCTTCATCTGTAAACGCTGAGTTGCTAAGCACTTTCCAGAATTCTTTGTTAACAAGCCGACAATTAGCCAAATCAGCCGAATTCTCCAATTTTTTTATAATCTTTTTCAAAATCTGCAAAATAAAACATGTCGTATCTTACCGTTATTTTTTATAAATACAACATAAGTAATTTGATGCAGGCGCCCAAAAAGTTTCAAATATTAAAATTTCAGTTAATACAATATGCCTTTAATTTTTAACAATATTCTTACGTGGAAGCCAAATTACATAGTAATGTTTGCATATGAATATTACCAGATCATTGTTGAACACGTATTTCCTTGAGATCGGCAAGATCAGAAGATGGAATAAATGTATTTGCGTTAGTAGTGTTGAGATTCATTATTTTTTTTCTGCTAATTGAATTTAGTAGAAAAACAAAATCAACGGACTATAAATACTAATTTTTAAACACTCAAAGTCAAAGAGTTGAAATAATAAAAATAATTGCCCGGTTTGTGTCTCCCGAGTTTTTGAATTTCGTGAAAGAGTCAACAGTGAAAATGAAGACAAGTTTGTCTCAATTACGTATGCAACTTATGTACGTAATATTCAGAATTTTTCAACAAATACCTACTCCTATGTTTTCTACACACTCAAATGTCCATAGATTCCTAGATTCGACGGAACAAGATTATTGGCGAGTGGTCGTATCAGAAATGAGAGAAATCACCAGAAATAATATTGAGATTATTTATGGTATTAGGTATGTCATTCTGTTATGTATAGGCTTGCAACAATTGAAAAATAGACACCAGATATGACTAAGGCAATCAGAGAATAATAAAGTGTGATATTTTTCGGTCTCTTGAGTCATTATCATTTTTTTTTGTTCAATTGTCAAATTTACAAATGCTACCAACAAGTAAATCCTTCATCAATTATAAAATTTGTTCCTGTCATGTAATTTGAAAGAAAAGATGCAAAATAAACGACTGCACCCGTTATGTCATCAACCTGGGCCAAACGTCCAATTTGAATTTGTGGAATCCAGTGAGGTTTGAGTGATAATGCGTGCTCTGTTTGATTAATTGCAGTATCAACGTAGCCCCTGTTCAATAGTTTAAGAAAAATTAACAAATTGTACATGGAGTAATAATATATTTTATACTCAACTTACGAAGAAATACAATTGACACTCACATCTCTATCTGCCCATTCTGCAAAAAGTGTTTTGGTCAAATGAACAACTCCAGCTTTTGACACATTATAACCCGTGCAGCAAAAAACATACGCAGAAACGTTTCAGCCGCAACGATTGAACTTAAAGATTCCGCAAATGCAACGACCAAGCAACGTTGTCACGACGCTTAACGTCGCCCGATGCGACGTTGCACTTTGGTTGAAAAGAACCTCCATGCGACGTTTCTGCAACAATAATAGGTTACCATGTTACTTTTGAAACGTTGCATGTCATACTAGTAAACGTTGCCACATGGTGTCAGAAACGTTACACGTTACAAATACGATCCAAAATTAATGTTGCAGCAATGTTACAAGGTTCAGAATAACGCTGAGGTTTTATTTTGTGTACAATGTTGATGAGAATTACAAGTGAACGAATTACAAATTTAAAGCAACTATAACACTAATTAGACTAACAAAAACGCATCTAGGCAACCTAATCATTACATTAAATATAAAATACTAACATAACATTATAACTAATATAACATTAAATACTTACTAAACTATTGTAATTAATTATTCCCAGTCATCGTTTTCGCTAATTATAGTGCCCCCAGCTGGATTGCTTGCTTGATCCACAGCACTATAAGAATTAATAGACACAGTTACTAGATAAGCAGTAGAAAATATTAAGTAATTTTATACTACATTACCGCTTTCTCTTCAATCGTGTCACCGAATGCTTGAGTCTCTCAGCAACTTTTTCTTCCACAAGCTTTTCAGTCAATCCAGGAAGTCTTCTTTTTTTCATGGTCACTTCTGCAAAGATAATTGATACGTTTACACTTAGTTGTATTAACATATTTTATGCCAAAATCTTACCCAGAATTGCACTATAGCACTGGAGTTTTGAAAAGTTGAGTTTCCCCTTTTGCCCTTTGAAACTATATAGTTGTAGAATATCATCGGGGATTAATCGTTCGAGCATTCTCTTCACGCATTCCTCAGGACTGTTTCCACCCAGCCTCGAGAGCATGGACACCTGTAGTCGAAATTAATTGCATTGTAACATTGCATGCTAACAAATATCTGGCAAAAATTCTTAATCTGTGATTAACTGTAAAAAAGTTTACCAAAGACTTCATTAGTCCTTCGCTCTGAACTAATTCCTCCTCAAATTGGTTGACTGATTCCAAAGTAGCAAGCGGAAGTTGTGAAAATTTTCCAATGTTGTGCTCTTCCGTGTCCAGAGTCCTACTACTCAGAACCAATTCTTCAATTCTCGCCACTCGGTGCGATATATCAGTTAGCATTCTGATTACGCAGTTTTGAAAGCCTACACAAATGGAACTAGGATTAAATCTTATTTCTCGCTGTCAGTTTAACTATTGGTCTTAAGTATGCTTACCATTTGTGCTATTCAAGTCGGTTTGAGTAGAAGATTCGTGCATCTCAGTCACAAATGCAATAGAGTCAACCTCAGGACCACCATTTTCTAATATTTCCGGGAATTCTACTCCAGCATCTTCGGAAATATTGTTTTCTGGAAATGTTACTTCTGGGTCCAAATTTTGTACCTCATCTTGGTTTTCGTTGGTGTCCACATATTGGAAAAGTTGTCTTGGTGTTTGCCTGTGGGACATAGTTGATTGGGGTGTCAAGGCTGTCATCGAAAATGATTTTGGTGGACTGGGAGGGAGTGGAATTTGTGAAGGTCCTGCAGCCCGGATTTTATTAGGAATATTTTCTTCTTCGTCGGATAAATCCGCTCGGTGTTTCGGCCTCCGTTTTCTTTTCTTTCCGTCTTGTTTAATTCCCCCGTCACTCAAATCGGAGGTGGCAGTTGCGAGCGGAAGGTGTTGACGAGCCGTTTCGTAAGAGTCTGAAAACAAGGAATATTGATACAGATCAAAGAATTCAAAGAAAGATCAAAGAATCAAACGTCAGTCAAAATGTATTACCATATGTGTGTAAAATGCGAGCAGGATGTGTGGTCCAGTTTTCTCCAGGATTCTCACCAATTCTCACAGCATGATCAATGGCCTTTTGAGTCTTATACGGAGGCCACATGGAATTTGGTCCTAGAATCCAACTACGATGAACCACTGCGACTTGATCCTCTTCTTTGAAATGTACAATGCAGAACATTTTATCTAAAATAGGAAATCAAAGATTTAATGACGAAATGTTTATATTAATGCAAATCCGTATTATCACCCCTAATAAGCATCAGAATGTTGCAATGGAAAAATAGCAAATGTGTTATCTCTATATGGTATTCGTAAGCACTTGCACTTCACACTGTTAACGGAATAAGTTTTGTAACTTTTTGTTGTGTTTTCTTTAACTTCGTAAATATTTAGAAGGGACGATTTACAAGGGTAGTCATAAACATCACTAAGTTTCACAAAATCTTGGCATTTAATTAATTGCTCTCCACATTTGTTACTCGTGTTTTGGAAACCAACGCACTGAATAGCTCTCCCACTGTGTAATAAATAAGTATTGTCTCCGTTTGCAAAAGAGATTACAAGTTTATCAACTTTAACTTCCTTCGAATTTTGTGATACACTTTGAGTAGACGGCACCAACTCGTTCCCACGTTCAATTATTCGTCGTGAAACTTGTTGCAATGGCAACCTTGACCCCCGCAAAAGTTTTTTCAGAAACTGCAAGTTGTTTTCAAACTTAAACGCACTAAAATTGTCTAGTGGGCCTAGGCGTGCGACGTCTTGAGCCAGATGTATCAGTCCATGTACATTATACGATACGTTTTTATCTCCATAAAGTGTTTTGAATACTTGAACAAAATGTCTTAATAAAGAGTTCGCATAATCATTTTGAGTTTTGCATAGTTTTTCATTAGCTAGTAGAGAGATTGCAACATGAAGTGTCAAAAATAAATTGTAGTGATCGGTAGGTAGAACACCTTTTAGAACCGATGGCCCAGTGTACAAAATAAATTGCCTCAATTCCGTTGCCTTCCAACGATCAATTTCATTTAGCGGTCTAGGCTTACGGGCAAAATTAGAACATATGAACGGTTTACATCTTTCAAGTCTCTCTGAAATTTTAGCAACGTCTCGACTTTGTAGTCTAAATTGTCTAAAATCCCCTCTTAGCCATAGTTGCACTAATTTTCTAACAACTCCTAAACAAACAAGGTGCATGTACTCAAACGGAAAACAGGATACCATACCAATCCCCAAGTCTTCTAATAACGACTTTTCGTGGTGGTGTTCTTCCTGTGACTGCTGAGCAAACCCTTCATCTGTCCTCAGTGCAGCATCTCCTTCATCAAAAATTACACGATTTTCGAAATACCTACCCTTCGTTGTGCATTTCCCGCATCCAAAATACCCCGTATGATTTTTTATACAACAAACGAATGAACGAGCTGGAGCATCACAAATAAATGCCTCAAACTTGACTGAGTGTAATACTCCATTTAAAACTATTCCTCGATTTAGCAAACTGACTGCTTCTTCTACAAAATATTTCAAAAAACTATTCACATGATCAGGTTTACTTCCACCATAGTAAAGCCCAATTATAAATGGCTGAAATGTGTACTGAGTTAGATAGCCTTGAATTGGCCAAAATTGCTTCGAACTACTTTTTGAAACTGGAATTCCATCTATATTAATTTGCAAATTAATACTATTTGATTTAAGAATAGTTTTACTTAGAATGTCAGATAATGTTTTCTCAAGTCCAAAATGGACGTAGTGGCCTGGATTAACATCATCAACAAAAGTTTTTAATGGGGTTTTCAAAATTGTCCGTGCATCGACTGAGATGGTTGAAAAACATTCATGACCTTTAAGAATGCGTAGCAGTTCTGAAGTGGCTGCTAGGGTAACGTTATTTCTAATTGCCCAGTCTTTTAGTTCTGATTGAAATTCCGAAAGTGAGTATTCTAAATTATCCTTTGCACTTACAATTGAAAATGTAGAATTTGAGGAGGATTCCGACAGTTCGGATTCGTCAGAGTCTTGATATTCTAATGTGGTCAGGTCTTGTTCTTCTCTTGATTTTGTGGACAATGTCTGATTGTTTTCTTCCTCGGCTGTGATTGAAGAATGTACTTCAGGTGAACTTAACTCGCACTGTGTTTCCGCAAGGCTGGACAAAATTTGTTCTGTTTCTAGTTTCACTTTTTTCTGGAATGTTCGTTTCGATGTACCAAGTCTAGCTCTTTTCATGATGAAATGCAAACGGAGACTGGCATCAGAATGAATTGAGACGCCAGATTTGAGCGCGGACATCCGTTGTTACGAAGTCTGGTTAAATTAACGTAGCAGAAATGTATAAAAAGCAACCAAGTAAGTAGGTTTAATTGCAACCTCCCTGCAACGTTCCAAATGAACAACATATCGTTGGTCCATTTGCAACCATTGTTAACCACATTGGGACTTTAAGTTCACAAAAAAATCAGACATAAAGGTTTCGTCAGCGTTGCAAATGTTACGTACTGTAACCGCAACGAGTTACAACCATGGCAACGTTTATATCACAAGTTGCAACGTTACGATGCTATGAGGGTCCTGCTTTGTTGAAATGGCTTTGCTTAGTAAATAAGGTTCACCGATTAGAAGCTTAGCATTTAAATTAGCCGCCCGAAGACAATAACGACTAAGATGGAATAGTAGGAAACACATTGCAGTTAGTGGTATAGTCTCGTCTTGCAAAGGGGATCCTTCGCCAGAAGTTTATAAAACTTAAAAATGAAAACAAACTTGGTGAATCACACGGCAACTAAATGTTTGTTTGTCCTTCCCAGGGCTGATAAGGTGGGGTCACTTCTAATTTTTTCGCGAATCAGTCTACGGGACCAGCTGTTTAATTTTTAAGTCGACGGACGTGAAATAATTCTTAGTAAAGGTTAAGACAGAGATTCGTCTTAAAGACAAGATTATGGATTTAATTATTATCAATAAACAAATCAGAGTAGCGCAGAACTAGTATTATATGTACAAAATTATTTGAAATTAGCTGAACTCAAGCACTTTCTTCGACTACTTCAGGAAATAAAACCTTCAATAATTTGTCAACTCTCCCCCAGTCTCTGTATCCTGTAATTCCTCCCTTTGCTCATTTTCGGTCTCATTCCCAATTTGTGCAGTCACCTCATGGAATGCGACCAGTACAGAATTTGATTGCGCCTGAATAGATTTCTGAATCTTCTGCCTTTGCTCTTGTAAAACAAACTGTTTGTCCTCGATTCTCTTGTTAAGATGACTAATTCGATTCCAAGTTCGTGTCTTTGCATAGAAGTCAATAAGATCCGATGGGACATTCTTGAAGCTAGTTTTTAGGAAAGGGAGTGTTTTGACAATGTCAGGGTCTTTGCATGCTGAGTTAATAGGATGAAAAGTCTCAAAGTACTCTGTAAACTTCCGAAAGTATGAGAACCACTCAGTGGATGGTTCGGTCAGTCCTCCATTGGAAATGAATTTCACCCAAAATCCATTGTCATCAAAATTTCTCGGCTTAGAGAGTTCAGGGAATTTGTCAGA
>WJEZ01003264.1:0-11216 GCA_009869925.1 Thalassaphorura encarpata
AATGCTTGCACAGTGTCCAAGGATGAATCCTACATTTCCAAATTGGTTGATGAAATTAAAGAAGAATGGGAAGGATTGCCTAAGGGCAACAATCTTTATTCACTGGAAGCTTTGGAAATTTATTTGAAAAAACATCGAGGGATTACCCTTCATCCAAATCACGCTTTGATTTATAGGGCAGAATATGATTTGATACAAAGACAAGATTATATGATCACTGCTTCCTTAATTCCTAATCCAGCTGAGAGGCAAAGACTCGTCAAGAGACAAATTGATCTTGTAAGAAAAGCACTAGAACTCATGAGCACGTTTTGGGCTGGGTACAGCAGTTACAGAGGTCTCAATCGTTTTTTTTTTCATCAATTTATTTAAACCCTGATTTTTATATCGTTGATCCCATTTGACTAGTGGCGATTTCGACTGGAGTGATCCAAATCCCTTCTTCACCTTAGTCAGCCTACTTGCCTTATATGGAGCAAAAGGCGGTCAAATGGTGTTTACCGTTCGAATTAATCGTACTACGGTTTGACCTGACCTGACCTGGCCAGACCCTATTGCCAATTGTCAGTCAATACCGAACCGATTCAACCCTGAACCTAAACAAACCCACCCTTAAATTATTATGGTGTGGTGTGGCTATGATTTACGACGGTACGAATAAATGTACGTAAATGAAACGGTCAACATATTCCGATTGTGTTTGGTTTTTCTTGCTTTGCTATTAACCCTTGCCACAGAGTCTAATTTATATCTTTGGCGGTGTTTTTTTACGTTTTAACCACCTTCTTCTGATATTTTTTAACACTAGGCTAATGCTCAACTTTAATTTTGTTCCTGATCAGGGCGTCTTCTCTACTTCCTACAAAATGCTCTCCTTCGCCAAACGATGACCAGAGTTGCACAAAATATGAGAGAAAATAAACGATCCGTGAGTGAAAAATTGGCAGTGCAACAAGACTTGAATGAAATCATTTCTCTCAGGAAAGAAGCTGCAAAAATCTTGATTTTTGATCCTGTTGGAAGAGATGAACATTTTATTGCTGAGAAAATTGAAACCATTGATTCTCCTGAGTTTCAAATTGCACTCAAATATTGCTCTGCATAATACAATTGCAATTCTTATGACTTTATTTCTTCTAGTGCTAAAATAAACAGCAAACTTGAATGTAAATGTCAAAGGTCAGAGTAGAATTCAATTTTGATTCAATTTATTCAGGCCAATTTCTTATACTAGTTCTTTAAGACACCAATACTAATACTAGGACAACATACAAAAATCGTGTAGGTAAAATCCAAAGCTCATAGTTCTCCAAATTCTATCCAATCCTTAACCCGTTCTTTATCAAATTATTATTCTCGTCCTCGATCCAAAAATAATCACATTGCTTGTTAATTTCTCGAATAACTATTGAGATTCACTGTAATTTCAATATTATACATTGGCTGGCAATGAAAGACACTAAACTAATTAATTTCAGCCTCACTAAAGAAAAGACACAAGTACATGTAAAGAGTACATTAATTAGAGATTACATGATAATTTCAGTCATTCAGAAGTTCAATGGTCATCTCAGGTAAAGTCAGGTCACCAGTACTTTAGCTGTGGCAGCCAATGCCTGGTCTGTAGCGCATATGACACTCACAAAAAAATTATTGAAGCACAGGAAGTATGAGCAATGAGTACATGCAACAACATCCAGAATTAGAAATTGATTTAACCATATTGATAACAATTTTTGTTACGAAGATGGAACAGGCATCGTAACTGCTTCGGAATATGAAGGAGCTGAAAATTAAAAGGGACCAATTATCTTCTGCTATGACCTTATGACCTTTCATTCCTACTTACGAAATTCATCTTCAGCATCGTCATCTTCAGTGGATGATTCAAGTGCAGGGGCAGATGGGGCAAACACATCCCCACCAACTGCACCTTCTAATTCCAATCCTAAGAATCTACCCCTGGTTCCTGCCCCATTTCGATATCTGGATGAAGTACGTCTATGCAAACTTCCTGTCTCAGCTGCTGCTGCTGACGAATATTCCAAGGAACGAAATGGAACTGTCCCAATCGTAATTGGGATTTTCCCAGCAACAACAGAATTTCGTGCTAATTCCAATTTTGTATTTATCTAAAAAAATCAGGCATTAAGGAAAATATCAGGAGAAGCAACATAATCAGGGATGATTCAGCCTTACAATCACAAAATATTCCACAGAAATAAGAGAATGAAGTTCAGATGAGGAAGATGGAATTGTATTTAGTGGAACGTCCAAATAGCACAATTAGCGTAGATGTTTCCTGGTGACCAATAGTAATTCTTTGACCTTCTTCTCGCCAAGAGGTCAGGATCTCCAACTCCTGGGATGACCCAGCAGTGCAAGCGTAATGGACCTCCTTTAAAAATTTAAATTGTTCAAAATATCCAAAAACTCAGAATTATTTTTTTCAATTTACCCTTGCCAAATCCACATGTACGCTCTCTAGATTTAACCCAGTCATGTTCGTCATTTGAATCGAAACTTGAATCCTTTCTCCAGGAATAAATCCTTGAACTGGTAATTTTACAATTGTATTGATGAGTCCATAAGTTTGACTCTTGGTTCTCTTGGGCTCAGTGCATAACGAGTTTCTCAAAAGAAAAGTATGAATTTCGTCCAGCAATTGCATTCAGATTCAAATCCAGATAATTAATCACACGAAAATCTACATTGTTTGCAATCATATTCGTGTAGCCTTTTACAGTGAAGGAAGTCATGGCCATGTACTGAATGTAGCCCATGTTACTAACATAAGTCGAAGGAAGATGAATTGGAAGTTCAAATTCAAAAGGAAACCCATTTTGTCCAGGAACAAGTTCCACGGAATAGCTGTCTGTTATTTAAATACATTATTTCAATAATTTTCAGAAAATTCTTGATAATTTCATTACCTTCAGGTGTCAAAAATATCTGAGCTTGCAAATAAATTTCTTTTCCAGTGCTATTCCTTCGATTCGTGGGTACGACAGCCAATTGTTCATTTTTGACTACTTTGCCATATAAATTTGTAGAAGCGATTCCGTAGAATAGTACAAAAATTCCTAAAATTCAAAAATTACAATATAATGTACTGAGATTAAAAAGTTATTGAAATTTCTTACTTCCAGTCAAACGCTTAGGCGTGCCAGTCGGATTATATGCAAAAATTTGTCCATGAATAGTTTCACCTGAGAAATATGTTCGGTTTACCTTTGATAGGGCTATTCGTGCCTGAATTTCCATTTATTTGGCTTTGGCTTGAGTGTATAAAATGTGAAATTAAATGACTTGATACTTGTGTCTTCGGATCGGATTGTAGTTTGTGAATGAGTCAATCTAAGCTTTCTACCCGGGTATTTCGTCATTCTACTTCCAGCATCATGTGATGAACCTTCGGGTTGTTTAACAACTTTGGAAAATGGCAAATGCCAGACACACGCTACGCGAGTCAGACACAAAGTTGTAAAGCGTAAAATGAGTATTCCATCCTCTGCGTTGCATTGTGCAGAAAAAGTAGTAAGACTCATCGATCCGATAATTTCGCACTAGAGACCGGGAACCCGAAGCTAACGCAAGTAGGTCAGTGTTGACGTCTGTACTTACTACGCTTTAGATTAGGAAAGGCGGGTATTGCCCTGACCTGCCTGCCGCCTGCTTACCCGTTCACTTTCATTCACTTTGTTAGTAGTGACGTCAATTCAAAACTAAAACGCAGGTGAGCATCAGGGGATTTCTCCATAGGTCAAGCCAAACAGATCCTATTTCCGCACAAGCCCAATTGGCGAGGCGAGTTTACATTCTATTTTTAGCATCAAGCATGAGGATTTGTGCTATTTTAAGAGTTGGAGATGAGGATTCGAGCTATTTTTAGATTAACCTTTCTATTCTGGGATTATGGGCTTAACGCTAGACTAGACTAGACTCAACAGGCTGCTGGTGAATCTCATTTGTCTTGTTACTTAGTAGTCATTGTTCTGACTAATGCAATTGCAATGGGAAAAACCAGAACAAGGCATCTGTAAATTCGGTTTTGTTATTTTTCCACGATTAGGTAGAGTACTGACTTTTTTGATCGTTTCGCTTGTAATTTAAACTATAATAATTGAATTACAGTAACTTGTAATAGTAAATTACACCACATTTATAGAATTTAATTTGTTTATAATTCCATTCCAATTACTGCTATGCTCTTATTTCCCAATGTAAATTGCTTATCATTTTCAGGCCGTTTCAATCCACAATAATTTTTTATGAAAGGTAGCAATACAAAGATAGATATCGTTGGATCTGTTTGCTAGTGCAGAGTAACAGTAGATTCTATTGAGTTATTAAAATGACCGAAAATAGATGTTTTTATAAAATTGATTTCACTTTCAAGCAGGTCGTTTGTTTCTGGTTTTTCTTAATAGGGCTCTGCGGTTTAATTTAACCACGTACTTCCTTCCTTGCACACAAATGAATTGGCAGTGCAGTGCAGTGCCTTCTAAACAACTTTACAATAATTCACGAACAAACTTTTTTATACCATTTTTAATTAATCGTTAATTTATCTCCATCTGATAAGTTTAATCAAAGACCACTAATGATTCATTATCATTGAAAAGGCTGGAATAAGAATTCCTTGCCTTAAGTTGAATGAAATACAAATCAGATATGTATTACAACCATAAAACATGAAATATTCCCTATCATGAATCAAATTAGATTAATTAAGTCCGTCTGACTTGTCTTAATCATCATGAGTACAACAATCATTCAGATTAATTAGTTTTTCTTTCATTCTATTTCCAACAATTCGAGTACACTGACGTAAAAATTACAATATTCCTGACAAAGACATTCAGAATGAAGTTTTTATTATTAGCTTCCCTGATTTTAACAACTGCATTGATTTTTCATTTCTGCTTGACGGAAGTTGATGGAAAACCCATCAAAAGACATTCTAGAAGGACAAGGGAAGAATCTCTTCCAGAAGATTTTGATGCAACCCGTAAACGGGAAACTGGTGCTGTAGCAGATTCTGCCGACACTGACGATGATGTTGGAAGAGACAAACGAAAAGTCAAACTAATTCCTCCACCAAATTCTCCTGCAGATGCTCCTGGCTCTGTGACGATAATCAGAAAACCAAGCAATAGCACAACCACAGCCGCAACAACTCGGGCTCCGAAAATTACAACTGTCAAACCAAGTACGAAAAATATAATAGGAAAATTTTAAAATTTTAGGCTAATGATTTTTATTCACACATTTAGATTTGTGTCCAAAAGGTAAGAAATATTTGATTGAGTGCAACAATTGTTTCTGTGACCCAAAAACTGG
This sequence comes from Thalassaphorura encarpata, assembly GCA_009869925.1. Taxonomy (NCBI): domain Eukaryota; kingdom Metazoa; phylum Arthropoda; class Collembola; order Poduromorpha; family Onychiuridae; genus Thalassaphorura; species Thalassaphorura encarpata. The sequence goes on from WJEZ01003264.1 coordinate 5,344, forward strand.
AGATACTCAATGCACGACTTATATTTGTTATGAAGTTCCTCCACCAACTACTGGACCACCACCAACTCCAGTTACATATGTCAAAGAAATGTTAAAATAAATTTAAGACTTATTTTATTTTCATTTTTCAGATTTTGAGTTTACTTTTTTTAACAATAAAAAAATATTAATTATGGTTTAATGTATACATTTTTATAAATTATTTATAATTATTATTTATAAAATATTCATTAATAGAACATTTCATCCTTCAATTCCAGGTAACAAATCCAAGAGATCTGCCAATGTTGTTTTATCAGTTAGAGTACACGAACCCTTCAAAGGAGAAATAAATAGTAAATTAAGAATTTCCATTATGAATCAAACTCCGAAAAATGTTTTGACTAACTTCTGTTGAATCTGGACCACAATCACAAGCTTTAATGTTATAAAGACAAGTTCCACCTGTAGCCCCATGAAAACATTTGCAGTCCAATTTGCATACTAAATCAAAAAGTAACTCCGCGTAGAAATTAGAGTCATCCTGACATTGGGCACTGGTCGTAGCATTAGTCCCTGTTCGTAGAATCACATATCCTTATAGACGTAATGAAAATGATGATTAGGCCCATATCCAACTTACGTAAATTTCCAGTACATTTGCAATCATTTCCAACACAATTACCACCCGTTCTTCCGTGTTGGGCCACACAATCATCACTACAAGGAACAACGCTAGCCCCACGCTCATGTTCAGGGCATTGGACCGCAATCGTACCTGATGACAATGATATTCAATACAGAAAATTACATGTTAAAAATACAAGTGAATTATTAGATTATTATTAATAAGAATGCACAGGAATACAGAGCTTGAGCTTACCTCGGGATAGTGCCACAAAAGCAGCTGTTAGCAAAATTGTTACTAATAGGAATTTCATCATTACTGTTTTCAAGATTCTTCGGATCAAAGTTACGTGGGACTTTGATTTAGTAAATGATTCAGTTTGTAAACTGCTCAGTTAGAGATTTTCATCTCTATTTATACTAAATCAAGCCAGACAGCCAGAATTAATCATTTTACATCTGCACGGTCAGAGCGAAGGCCAAACATTTTTACCGTCACTGTCGTACTAATTGCAGTCCTAAAAAATTCACATTTTTATTGAGTCCTAGACAAAACATTAGAATTCTTAGTGTGGCTGCTATTTATTTCTAAATGTCTGGAAGATTGGAATTTCCACCACGCAAGAAATATGTGCCAAGCCAAGTCTCATAGCACTGACCACACGTGTACAAAATATGCAAATATGCAAGTTCAAGATGTTGAGCTGACCCCGTCTGCAAATATGTTGAATTGCATGAGTGTGACTGAACTTCTAACCATCAGGATTGAAGTTTAAGGTCATTGGATGAAGGAATGAATCTAGTCTGGGTGTACTCGTCTCATTTGACCTCTGCTCCAATTTCGTAGACGTGATAAGATAGCAAGTTTCTGTGTACTATGTCTGAGCCTGAATGACACGCGTTTGCGTTCCGCACCGGAATAAATAAAAATAAAGCATTTCCAGACATAAAAATTCAAGTTTGACTTGTAATTTTAACTGGATTAGGTTATGAAGAAATTTTATTACGTATGGAAAATATTTATTTTCACAAAAATCCTTAGAGTATAGAAGTACATTTAAATATACTTCTATACTCTAAGCAAAAATCACCTAAACTGGTATTCTTGAATGAAATAATATTGGAAAATGAAGAATCTACGAATCAAACTTAACTTTAAGAAAATAAGGAGCCATAATGGCTCACAACACTTCTGGTGTAACCTTAAATTTGGCCTCAGTGAACTTATGTGTACAATTCATTTGACCGATTACGGATAAGGATAGTATTAATTTTTTGAAAATCTTCTCGCCCAATGAGATCTTCACCAATGTTGCATTGAACAAATTTCATAAGAACGCTTGTCTGACCCGGGAGGAGCTTGACCTCGTGTTCACTTAGGTCATGAAGATACGACAGTACTTTAGCTGCCATTCTGCAAAAAAATAAAAAGTGAATCAATGCCTCAACACTCTAAGTATTTCAAAGACGTTACTTTTTCGGAATGAGTTGAAATTCAATGAGTTGACATAAAATTTCAATAGCCCGAATGAAATCCTTTTGATTTATAAAACGTCTGAATTTGCAATATCCATCAAGGAATAAAAGTCTATCCCCACAAGCAGCGTAGTTGGACATGGACTCAACGAGGGCTGGAACCATGTCAATGTCACCTTCTAGAAGAAGTTTGTCCACAACGTGCGTCGTCAATGACTCGTCTCCTGCTTTGATGCTCCACATAAGGGCACTTTGCAATTGTCCTTGTTGCAATTTTCGTAAAGACGTTTCTCGGCAGATGCCACGGACTAAATAAAATAAAAATAATATTTTTCCAACAATTTTTCATATAATTTTCTTACTTTCTGGTAAACAATGATAGTTTTGTCCAACACGGATTAATTTTTCTGTTTCTGCATCTGTCCTTCCCTTTCGTCGTTGCAAAAGCTCGGCAATAACCGGCCATCCTTTTTTCTCAGGCAATTCATTCAAATATTTTGCACCAACCTGATAAAAATGATAAATTCAAGGTACGATTAGAGTATATGAGTATATCTGTTAAATCATCGTCGAATTAACGTCAAACCACTAACCTCCCACAAATCTTCATGATGCATTAAGACTGAACCATATTCCTGAAGCAAATCATTTCGAATAAAACCAACGGAACTAGAAAAAAAAAGAATTTTAATTTCCACGTTTTGATGGACAAGATAAAAATAAAAACTTACTCTTGATCAATATGATTTTCAGAGGCAACAGCTGAATAAGTTCCCCCAGAATAAATTAGGTCTGAAAAATGTAGGGCAAACCAAGGATTATTCCAAATATTTTGCATCTCTTTCAGCACCTAAAAAATAAAGTTAGACATTAGTTTTATCGCCTTTAGAAAAATCTTGTTTAGCTTAAATTGACTTGACTAACCGAAACGATATCAAAATCCATAGCAGATAAGAGAATTTGTTCCACGGGTGAAGGTTGAATTGAGCAATCACCAAATTCATCAATTGCTTTGCGGGCGTAACCCTTTAGGCTTGAAGGTTTAATGGATGGAAATTGATAGTTGAGCATCATGGACAAATAATCGTACCAAGTATTCATGTAAGCTTTTGCCCCCTCTAGACCTTCTTCTCGAGCACAGATCACCTGTTTGAATTTAACATAAAAACATTTTAGCTGATATTGCTGAAAATATATAATTCTTTATACCTGTGCGAGAAGGATAAGTTTATCATTTCCACGGAAAGCCCTATTCGTGAGTCTATTCTCACATTCTTGATGCCATTCTTTCCAATCCCCTTCAAATTGTGTCATGGATGTTGTCCCAGGAATAAATTTGGGCATTTTGAGCATTAATTCTGCCATTAAATTAATTTGAGAAGTTCCTTCACCCTGATTTGTAAACTTGAGCAATCGAGATGCATCAGCAGTTCTTCCTTGAAACGTATGTGAGAAAATCAAGCTCCAAAGTTTTGAAAGGCTATCTTCACCCAGCTCTGGAAATTCATTAGTTAGTTCTTCCAGAACTTGAGTAGAATTGTCAAAGTTTACATTCATCCATTCCATCAAATAAGGAAGGACGGGTAATTCAGGATGTGAAGAAATGAACATGACTTCACAAAATTGCCAAACCAAATCCAAATCAGAATATAACCTTGCGGTTTCATCATCGTAGGACTCTCGAAGAGATTGAATCAAATCAANATCCATTCCATCAAATAAGGAAGGACGGGTAATTCAGGATGTGAAGAAATGAACATGACTTCACAAAATTGCCAAACCAAATCCAAATCAGAATATAACCTTGCTGTTTCATCATCGTAGGACTCTCGAAGAGATTGAATCAAATCAAGGATGATCCCACGGTAACTTCGACTCACATTTGAAAGGAATGGAACTGGCACTCCGTCCCCAGTACTGCCAACCTTCTTGAACTGAATGAAAAATATCAAAAAACTTACATTACTCCAAAATTACAAGTTGTTAATAATTACATAACTTCGACTCACATTTGAAAGGAACGGAACTGGCACTCCGTCCCCAGTACTGCCAACCTTCTTGAACTGAATGAAAAATATCAAAAAACTTACATTACTCCAAAATTACAACAAGTTGTTAATAATTACAACACACGTACCTCTCTCTGAGCATTGATAAATAATTCTGCTGATGAAATTATAAAATTACGCATATGAAGTTGGTCCGCAAAGTGTTGCAATGTGAGTTCTCGTAATACTGCAATCCAAAGAAACAATTCCTTTTCACATTTACACAGTTAATTGTAATTTTTGAAATTTTAGAATGAGTAAAATACAAAACTAACCAAAGGAAGGTTGTCCGTCTTCAGAGAGCGTTGATGTGACGAGACCATTTAGCCCAAAAGAAACTGTGATTCTTGGGATTTCCCAAGGCATCCTTCCGTCTTCAATTGCCATTGCCATTTTAATCAAATTCTTTCGAATAATTTGCAATTTTGATTAATTTTTACGAACGAAAAAATCAAACTCAAGTTTTGATTTATTTCTCTTGCCGGACTTTTGAAAACCGCGGGCGGGGTAGGCTGAGACATTGGAAATTTTTGAATTTGGAGGGAAATCCTTTGCGCGGTTTGTCTGTCGTCCGTTCGGCTCGGCCGGAAAATTCCATCCGTTGGAAAGAAAGGGAAGATGAGGCTTTCGCTTCGCTCATTTAGTTTGTAAGTGCAGATTCTGCAGGCAGGAAGGATCGATCGTTTGTTGCTCATCCAACTTCTTTCGTTCTTTCGTCCGTTGCATCTCAAAATTATAAAACTGACCACTGGTTGCTGATATTGATTCAATATCCAAGTTTAAGTTCCAAATCGAAGCCAATAGCCAAGTCTAGTCCAAACATCAGAAGGACGACGACGAAAAGTTCAGCGACAAGAGAAAATGTCGTTGAAGGTCCATTCGACGAATATTGTTCGGGATGCGTCACCCCCGCCCAAAAAGGCTAAAGGGCAAGCAATTGAAGATATTTACCAAAAGAAAACCCAGCTTGAGCACATATTGTTGCGCCCAGATACATATATTGGTATATCGATTTATTTTATCCAAAAATAGGTCCAAGTACTCAAAACAATTTTAAATTCTTCATACAGGGTCCGTTGAGCCAGTGACAGAGCTCATGTGGGTTTTCGAAGATGGAAAAATGGTTCAACGTCAAATTACTTATGTTCCGGGCCTTTACAAGATTTTTGATGAAATTTTGGTCAATGCTGCTGACAACAAGCAACGTGATCCAAAGATGGATCTTATTAAGATCAATATAGATCAGTAAGAATAGTTTTTATTAGAGCAGTACTTCTTATCCCTTGGAATATGTAAATTTTAATTGTACAATCAATATAGGGAAGGAAACAAAATTACAATTGTCAACAATGGACATGGTATTCCAGTCCAGATGCATAAGGAGGAAAAAATGTATGTTCCAAGTATGATCTTTGGGCATTTGTTGACTTCCTCAAACTTCAACGACGATGACAAAAAAGTTACGGGTGGTAGAAATGGATATGGAGCCAAACTCTGTAATGTTTTCAGCACCAAATTTGTCGTTGAAACAGGGCATAAGCAAAGCAAACGAGCATTCAAACAGGTACTTTAATATTGCCATCATGTTTTTAACATATGAAATCAAATTATAGTTCTTTTTCTCCTAGACATGGGAAAATAATATGCAAAAAACAACGGATCCAATAATTAAAGATTTTGGGGGTGACGATTACACAAAAATTACATTCCAACCTGATTTGTCCAAGTTTAACATGCAATCGT
>WJEZ01003265.1:0-11211 GCA_009869925.1 Thalassaphorura encarpata
TTCGTCGTATAGTAATGGAAGTACAAAATACTAGGCCGCTGTCGTAATCGTATGTGATTCCAGCCGATTCTAGAGAATTTGAATATTCTCGAGTGACTCAGGATAATGTTGTGTGGGAGTAGCATCAGTGCTAAAGCAAAGCTACTTGAGTTTGACTCAGTCAATGCCATGTAACAATGAAATTGAGTTGGACAAACCAAATTCAAAGTAGAAGTGAAAGTGAGATGATGTCTGTCATCGTAAAGATTCAGTCTGTTACCATTCACATGCATTTATTTCCCACCACTTCTATTTCTACTACTTTCTCAGCCATAGCCATATAATATAATGCATCCCATGTAACACACCCGGGTAAGGTTGTCTAATTATACCATCACTTCACCAACCATTATCATCATTTTGCATTCCAAAACTTTTGTATGCGGCCTGGGTTCGTCAAGTGTTGGGTTTGTTAGAATCTGAACCAGACGTAGTATACACGTACCAACAGATGCTTCATTAATGCTCTTAGTTTTCTTCTTTAGCTTGGCTTGGCTTGAGAATACCTCTTTGGAAACTTTTCCCGAGTTTCTAGTTTCTATAATGAGTCCACTTCTTGTCAAAGTGAAACTGAACCGGGGTGGGGTGGCCAAGCCAAAGAAGGAAGTCTGATAAGTTAAGCCATCAAAAGCTCAGGCTGGCTGGCACTGGCAACTAAGGTCGACCAAAATCTGGCAGGAAGAACAAGCAAGATGTCCGATTTTTGTCTTTGATGGGAAAAGGTGACTCGAGAAAAATGATTAACATAAAGAACATTCGAATATTTTTTGGTTAATTCTCCTGAAAATTGAAATTTCGTGAAGATATTCTAAAATCTCTGAATTTTTAATTTAAAAAACTGAAATTTCAGAGCCTCAAGAGATTTTGACCAGGGAAATGAAAATATTGAGTCACCCTTACACCAAACTGGCAACTAAGGTCGACCAAAATCTGGCAGGAAGAACAAGCAAGATGTCCGATTTTTGTCTTTGATGGGATAAGGTGACTCAAAAATCACGATTCACATAGAAAATAACAGAATAATCTGTTTATTCCTTCAGAAAATTGAGATTTCCTCGAGATATTCTAAAATCTTTAAATTTTGAACGCAAAAATGGAAATTTCAATACCTGAAAGAATTTTGACTAGGAAAATGAAAATACTGAGTCACCCTTACACCATCCCTATCCACATCCACTTTGCCATTCGCTATCAGCATCACCTCAACTTTATTAACGAATTCTTTCGCCTTTATAATTTTATGACATAACCCTGCCGTGCCATGCCTGCAAAATCTTGAGATTTCCACTTTGCTGTCATTGAGATGAGAGAATGAAAAGTCCTTAAACATGAAAGTCTTTGAAAATAATTTTAACATTATTAACTCATCAGTTTTTATAACCCTGGTCCAAATTCTGAGCAAAAACAAGAGGAACGAACACAAACAGAATAGAACGGCTGATTCTACAAATTCCAGTCACGCCTCAAGTTACTTTCCAAAACTCAAACTCTTTTTTTTTTGTTTTTACGTTACGAACAAAAAACTCTATTCCGATTCGCTCGATTGCAATTGCGATTTAGTAGTACGTACAACTTGAATTTTTCTCAGACGAAGCGAAGGCGCAAAATAATTCGAAGAAAAGTTGAAAATAAATAATTCACATTCAGTGTAAACGTGACTTTCGAAACACGGCATTGGTTTTTCCATTCTCCTTGCAAAAATATTTGTTTCCGTTCCGTCGTGTACTTTTTATGAAAAAGTTTTTTTAGCACGCCCTGACACAGTTTACATTTTTTTTCCAGTCCACTTACTTAGCTAAAGATCTGCGATGAAAATGCAATGGGAAAAACTAGGACCAAGTTTTTGCTGAGTCGTTGATGCTCAGCCGATAACAAATATTACTACATGACTTAAAAACTCCTTTCCTTTCACCGGCTAACACATTTCATCAGAAAACTTTTCATTTTTACGCCCAACGTGTAGCCAAGCCAAGGCATAATGCCATTGAATTGAATTAAAAATGCTTGTGGAATACAAATTCATTCTTCATCTCGTCGTCGTCATATTTTAGCACCTTGGATTTGGATCACTGGTGACATTCTGCTGCTGCTCGTGTTGTAAGAACGCTGCGCTAGCTTGGCGTTAGCGTCCGTCCATTCAGTTTGATATGATTCTAGGTGTAGAAATTTTTTTATGACCGAATGCGAAAACCTGGGTTCACCCTTGGAATTTTCGTGGTGGTGAATTCTGTGGTCTATGCTAACCTAACCCCAGGTATTCTGGTCTCGCCAATATTTTGTAAAGTGGTCCACGTCCACAAATCCTTTGGATTAGCCAAAATATGTTAAATATATCCTACGACAAAACCATTTGTCACTCCTTGCGGCTGGCTAGAGCTTAGAATGTAGAGTCCTTGCATCTTAATTAATTTCCACAGCTCAGCTAGTAGATCTAAAGGACAACAGTTTGTTTCCAAAGTTTTTAGAAGAAAGTCATAGTAGTGATGCGGTCTAGTCTGTTGGTTAAATCAGGGCTTATAGNATCTTAATTAATTTCCACAGCTCAGCTAGTAGATCTAAAGGACAACAGTTTGTTTCCAAAGTTTTTAGAAGAAAGTCATAGTAGTGATGCGGTCTAGTCTGTTGGTTAAATCAGGGCTTATAGCTTAGCTATGCTATGCGAAAGTAAAAGTAAGAGAAAGCAAAAGCAAAAGCAAGCCACAGCTGGCATACATTACTAACGGCATAATGCGTGCCTAAAATATATGGGCACACATGGTAGGCAAGGCAAATGCCCTATAGAAGGTTTTGCTCTGCTGCTATGAAGATTTGACTAATAAGCTCTTGTCATAAGGGTGATTCATGGGTGACACATTTATGCTGAATAGAGATAAATGGGACATATCTTCAGTGTATTCAAGGCGGGAAACTTAGACATCGATTTTTCTATTGAATCCTTGATAGCATATGCCAGCTCTTGGGATGCTTTGGACTTGAACGACGGTAAATAAAAAGATTTCAAGGAGTAGTCGACGTTTAAGGACTAAATAGACACGGAAGTACCTACCTTACATCTGACAAGAGTTATGGTAAGAGAATTTGCACAAATAATTTTGCAAATTCTCACAACTTGGACTTCCTTGACGGGAAATTAGCATGCCGGGTTTGGGCACCACTTTTGTGAGGATCAATTCCATTCCTTTGATTTTATTTTAATGCAGGAAACTAAAATAAGCCGCTTTCAAACCTTATTTGCCCTTCATCTTTATGCCTATACAAAGAAATGAAAGACCAAGTTGTCAAGAGTCAGCACACTAAAACATCTCTGCAAAGCAAAGGCACAACATGATGTAGCATTGATCAAGACCAAGACCAACCTACCCAATGAATATGCAATTCTAATTAAAAAGGGAAAAAGGGAATTCGCATTCATTTTCGTTGTCGTCTGACTTTGAATTTTGTGTGCGCAGACCCTTACTGACTCTACTTTATTTACAAAAGAGAGCAGAAAGCACTTGAAACATATGCAAAACAAACAATTCTAATTCTGCGAATTCTCCACACCATTCCAGTATTTTAATTTGGGGGAAAGCAAGTACGTAAAGTAAGTGTGTGTTTTTGGGTTAGTCCTAGTCAAGATGAGAATGCGATAAGCCAAGCCAAGCCAAGCCACATTAAATTACATTACAAGGATAATGTACACAAAGATGAGACATTTTGCAAACATTTTGCAAACTAAAGCTAACCCTTCCCATCCCTTTTAGCATCGTGGATCGCAGATGTAATCTGTATTTAAGTAAGTATAAGGCATAAGTACTAGAATAAGAGTCCTTGTCCTGTACTCCTTGTTATTGAGAGCTTAATGAAAGTTGGAATGAAAGTGAAACAAAATATTCTAGGTTGTTTGCGCTCTGCATTGTATAGCACTGGCTCCAGGCGACCAGAGTTTTTTTAGCCATGCCATGGCCATGTCCATAGTTTTCTCCACTCGAGAAGTGTGCCATTAACTAGAAACTCATTTCAACTCAACTCAACTCGGGAAGCAATGGCAATTGGAGTGGGAAAGTGGGTGATTGTTTCTCGCCTCAATTGTCATTACACTCTGTCGTATCTAGTTTCAACTGCCACTGGCACTACCGAAAAATTCCTGTCGCGAATCCGAGGATTTTTCCCAGCAGTTGGTGTGTTATGGGCAATTTCAACACGCACAGCATGCATCAGACGAAAAGGCATTTGCATGACATGGCGTGTTATGTCGTGGATTAATGTGACGAAAAATTTCTGGCGAAATGTCACACTTTGGAATGTCATAATTATATACTAGGCGTTGGGCTGAATAATTTCCGGGCATAGTGCTGACTGACGTCTGAATTTCTTCAAGGCAAATTCAAAAGCTATGGCTTGTCGCTGGTCACAATTTTTTTCTAGCAGTGCCAGTGTCCCGGAAATAATTGCTAAAAATGTCAAAGGTTGAATTGGTCGATTTTGGCAAAGATTCGATCGCAAAAATTGGGGCTCTGTGCATGTGTCTTAGCCGTGATAGTGATTGACGGCAACAGTTGAATTCCAAGGTTGACATTAAGGTTAACTGGTTGGAGTGATCTGATGAAATGAGTGTTTTTACGGTGAGTGTCACTTTCAAGTGGGAAAGAAACTTTGTTCAGCTTTCACTCCCTGTCTCTCCCAATTTATTCCGCCTTTCTTCCCTTCTTCATCCTCATAAAAATGTCGAACGCTCTGAAGCATTCCATTTAGAAATTTTCAAAGCGGTGCAGTGCAGTTACTTGTAAATTCCACGCCTCTGCCAACTGATGCCTTTAACATGTAAGAAATGATTTTCTGTGGCTTATACCGAATCCTATGTCGTTTGTTGAATTGGATATATAATTTTAGAATTATCTTTAGAAATTAAATCAACACTTCTCTCAGGCATCTTGCGCAGAATTAGGAAATGTCAGCCAATGTTAATAAATTATTAGTAGAAAATGCACCTATACCCCTATTCTCAGTTGAATCGTCAAGTATATTTATTTTTAGACTCTTATGCTACACTATGTGCTAAAAATCTTTACACTGGCATTGTTTACTTTTACTTTCGTTTTTACTTTCGCTTTCTCTTATTTATGTGACCAAACTAAGAGGGTAACTTTCTTGCCTTGTGCCTTCTGCTCTGCTCTTCTGTGCAAATGGACTAAGGTCCTAGTCTAGTCATAGTCATTCCAAGAGACAAAAAGTAAGTAAAGTAGAGTTAACGCAATTTCTTTGCATTAGGAGCTCAGCTCGTGGTGTAGGAGTACAAGCACAAGTAGTAGTTAATGTCTGTTTTGTCCTTATCTTCAGATTCCGATCGTTAAAATAGGAATAGAGTAATACCACGACTCTCTCGATATCGTACGTAAATCGGGCATTAATGTCCTCAGATTTAAATCCATGGATTTATTTTATTTTGAAACCTGCAGATTTCCTTGATTTCGTACGCAAAGCAGGATAATTCGGAATAATTCAAAAAATTAATTGATTTTCCGTTATATCTCTGTAGCCTAAGTTACTAGATTATTTTAGCTTTGTAAGTCCATTCATTTCTGTGCTGAAATGAATTAATTGAAGTGTTTAAACTCGTTAGTCGTCTTCTTGTCTTATCCTCATTTATTCTCTCTGTGCCTATGTATCCTGTACATCCGTGATTCACATCTCTTTCAATTCATTTCATTTCCTTTAATTCAAAACTTGAAAGAGCTGCCATGGCATGGCCATTATAATAAGTTAAGTTCGTGAGGAAACTAGGATTGAAATGGAAGGAAACATTAGAAAATGAAAGTGAATGCAAATCCTGTCCTGTCCTGTAGTGGAGTTAGAATCTGGACATATGTATGCCAAGTACATCCTTGTCGCTATTGCAAAATGGGAGAGTTAAGAAATGTAGCTTGCTTGCTTAATGTATTCGCATGTGCGTGCGTGTAAAGTGAGTAAGAGAATAGAAACTATTTTGCTGCTGACGCTGTAGCTGAATGTTGGATGCAATTTCCGTTCCCTTTGTGATTTCCTTTCCTGGACTTCAATTTTCAGGAAGTGCTTGGTGTTTATCTCACATAGCCATGCCTTGGGCCTAAGGAGGAGGAGTGGTGACACAAAACACAAAAGAGGAGAAAACTAATTCTCAGTCTCAAGAAAGTTTGCTTTCTCCACTCGCTACCTCGCTGTTTTCAAGATTTCAAGCAATGCCATGTCATTTAGAAGATTTTCAGTCTGGCTCCTCATCCAAGGTTTCAAACGGAAAAATAAAATTTGCATTTCTTCCTATTAATATTACCACGTAAAGTTATTAAGTTGAAGTTCATTTAGTCAGTCACAGTTGGTTGGAAACTTAAACATTCAAAATTTATCAGAACTTTCCTTATTTTCTCCACCAGGTGACAGTTTTATGATTTTTTGATGTAATCCTATTTGTCTATGTGTGTGGAAAATAATACAAAAGGAATGAGGTGTCGTCGTAATGGAAATGGAAACTCATATGCGTGATAATCCTACTGACTGGTGTGGCCTGGCCTGGGCAGGTAGGCTAGGCCCTTACCTGAGTCGGTCATGTCTTGTCTTACCCACTACTACTTCTCTTACTCCATAAACGCATTGAGTTGGCTTTGGTCCTCGGAAACTGAAAATCGTAAAATTCTTGTAAGCTCAATGCATTGCTGGCAGTGAGTTCCCAAGGTGGCTTAAGCCACTCAACAGTACTTGCATGGCCCTGCATTGCATTGGAGAGAAAGTTTTAGTCCAAAGCAGAGAAAGTCTAAACTCTACGCACTTAGTTTCTCTTCTCTCAGGATTTAGCTACCCATATTCATATGTGTTCTATGGTATTAGGTAAAGGAAGACTGGGCCTAGGCATGGGCCGAGGACCCTTAGTGTACTGTTGGTCCAAGCCAAGCCAGGCCTGCAAAACTTTGGAGAACTCTATAGCTGGCTGAGCTAAACTAAGGCCGAAGCTGAGGCTGTATAATAATATATAACGCCAGTTAGAATTGCTTCGCTTGAGAAGAGGGAAGGAGGCATGCCGAACGTGTGCAGAATATTTTGGAATTTTCGTGACAGTCAGACACAAGAAATTCAAGAGGGTGTTTCCTTCCATCCTAACAAATCAATTCAATATCTGCAAAATTCTCACCGTCGGAATTTTATAGATTATCAATTCATGAAGAGTTCCTCAAAAATTTGAGGTATTTGCGATTGCACTGATTTGAGATTATTAAAAAAACTGAGGGTATAGCAATGCATGGGCAGATCCGTTCTAGATCACCCTGTATTTGATATTCGGAGAAAGTAGCTGACTCTGACTGGTTGCTGCTTTCTCCATCCCCAACCGAATTGCTTTGCTTTTGCTTGACTCACTCTAGAGAAAACACTGACTGACATTTTGAGTGTTTTGCTGAGGTTAGTCTTTGGGATGTTGCTGCTTTGTTGGTTGGCTGTAAAGAAATATCATCTCTTTTCACACAAAAATACTACGGCTCGTCTCCTTTTGAAAATTAATCAAATTCTGGCAGAAATACTACATATATGGATGAGAATTCACCTGAATACACAAAAAAATAAAAATACAGAAGTGTATACTGTACTGGGGTCAGCTCAGCTCATGTACCAAATTTTCCTTTGAAGCTCAGAAATTAATGAGCTGTCAGAGCAAGTGTTTTAAGCTTTGAATTCTAAAACTGACTTGGATGAGTTTCAAAGGACAAGTCTACGTCTTCCCAACGAACCCTGACATTTGTCATTTCTTTCATCCTTTTGTCACAACAGATTCTGAACAACTCACTCTCATTGTCCTTGTGTTGTAGTCTTTATAAAAAATCATTGAAGTGCCCACGCCAGGCCAGGCCAGGCCATAGGTCTATAAAATAGGTAGCCAATCGGAGCAATCGTCTGAGATTGAAAGGAATGAAATGAAATGGAAAAGAAAGTCGTAGAATAAAAAACAGGACAGGACAGGACAGAAGAGGAACAAAAAAAATTCAGGTCGAGGTGGATGTCAAAGTGGAAATCATGGCGATACAGGAGGGCAAATACCGGACGAACGGAAAAGACTGATTTATAACCTTCCAGGTTTGACTTTGCTCGCTCTAGTAGACATGGACACTTGAAGTAGATGTAGACTTAACTAAACCTAGCAGTACTAGTTATCCTTATCCTTTTGGGAATCTTGTCATTCGATTAATAATCGTTTTGGTCACCCGGTCCATTGCACTCTTAAATACAAAAGGAAATGATGCAGGATAGGGTGACACAATCATTCATATGTTAAGAAGATGACGTTTGCAGAAAAATCTATGTGAGCATTCGCATTGCCAAGTCAAAGTCAAATGTGAAAGCATTTTGCTGAAGCGTTAGCAAAATTGCAAGTGCCTGCCTATTATTGGAAAAATGTAGTAACGGCCATTAACGAAAAAAGATTATCTCCTTTATTGCGGCGCTGAAGAAAATTTCTTCAGTAGTATCTGCTTCTGCATCCCAAGCTATAACGGTGCATAATTTTCTCATAAGACTATTCCATTGAAAATCTAAAATTTTGATGGCCTGGCTTGGCTTTGGCCTGGCCTAGTTTTTTTTCTTGAAAAATAAAATAAAAACTGGACCCATTCGTTTTACTTCACCTGGCAGACCATAGACCAACAAATTGTCCAGACAAACTCATAATTCAAAAACAAAAGCACATATTTTTATTAAAATACTAAGGACCAGACGTAGTTGAACAGCGGGACAGATTTTTAGGACTAAAAAAACATGAATCATGTGGATTTTTTTTATTTTTGCCTTTGATTCGCTATGAACAGTAATCGATTTGGGTACCTGTGAATGTGCCGCGTGCTATTGCGTTGCTTTCTTCCAAAGAAAAAAGAGCAAGAAGCAAGAGGGAGTCATAAAAATTGTACAGGAGCGACTCTCATCATGACGATTATGATTATGACTCCAGGTTGAATTGATCTGTGCTTGAAGCATACTGTAGAAAAAAAAGTCGAAGAGATTTTCCTTCCTTTCCTACGCAGCACGGCACAGTGTTCCTTTCGCGAAATCACAGAAAACCATAAACCCATTTTGGTGAAATTTAGTTTTTTTTTCTTCCTTTGCCAATGCTTTCGCTTTCTCTCGCCATCCTAAGCCAATTTATCTTGAATGGGTTTACGTCGTCGAGTCTACGACGGAACGGAACGCAATGCAATGCAATAGAAATTACAAGACTCGGTGGCATTGCCGTTGCCTTTCTTTCTATTTTCTCCAGTAGTATAGGCGAGGCGGCATGGGCTTGACTTGACAAGAAAAAAACTTAAACAACTACATATTTCTATTTTCTAACCATAAAAAACACAGGGAGGCTAGGCGAGTACGAACATTGTACTGTACTATCGAACCGGACATTCCTTTGTGGATTTGGATTGGGTCTGTGGTGATTGCTCTACCCTCTGGAATTTTATCGACTGTGGGTGATGTGGTCTAGCTTGACCGAGTTGCAAAATCCGGGCAGGCTGAAATTTGCAAACCATGAAATTATTATCTTTGAAAATTTCTTGTAATTTTTATTTTGTAAATTAGGATACACTTTTTTGTGTAGTATTTCTGAGATTGAGATTTATTGAGTAGGTAGGCTATCTCAAGTATTGGAGATTTTTTATCTCAATTTTGGTTGAATTTTTTTATGATTCGTAATAAATTGAGTTGTAAGTTGTTTCGATCCTAAATTTTATGATGAATCGTTTCCACCTTCCTTTCAATTGCCTAGAGGCAAGCACCCGCCGATTTTGTGACGACGATGGGTTGGGCATTGGCCAAAATCAAGAATCGTCCTCGTCTTCGCACCCCTGCCGTGCCGTACCGTTTCTCAAAGGACTTCATCATGTAGCACTTTATTTGTCTTCAATATATTTTATCGGTTCAATTCAATTTTGATTGAGTTTACTTTTGTGGGTCACTTATGGGTTTAAGCCATATCATCAAGGCAGTTCATTTTTTGGCCAGGGTAGACGGCAAATCAACTCAAACCTGGTTCTTGCCATGCCATGAGGACTTGGCAATGGCAGGAAGAAGAAATGGAACAAAAGTTTTTTTTTCTTGAGAATATGACTGTCTCAACTCATAAAATATGGTCTACCTGGTAGTACTACTAGTTCTCCCCCGCTCTGGTCATCAGTTTTTACGACTTGCTCTTTCCCTGTTACGTTAGTTTCCCCCATACTGTGAACCAGTGGACCAGAGGCTAACTTTTCTTCCCAAAAAGACTTCCTTTCCTTCGTTTTCTCCCAAGAGCCAATAATGACCACAGCGAGTCCTTAGTCTTTGGCCAGCTAGCCAGCACAGTCGTCATACGTATTATGTGAATGTGATGCTCAACTCTGATATCCGGGAAGAAAAAAACTTAACTAAAACACAGGGACTTTTAAATGGGGACATTTAGTTTTTCCTTACTTTTGCTTTTTGCCCTGTCGCCCTATGTCCTCATACTTTCTGCTTTTTGCTAAAACATACGGTTGGATCTCCCAAACCAAAGTACAAGTACAAGTACAGTAATAAAGTCAAGTACATTCGCCAACAATATGGCTCTACGTGATTTGCTTTGTTTATTGTTGGCCGGCCAAAGTAGGTTTTGCTGCCCATTGGACCACAAAAACAAAGATAATAATTTAGGCGGATAGAAAGATTTGGCTCAATGGGTTCTTAGGAGAGGAAAGGAAGGATCCAATCCACTACAATACAAATTGAGATGGATATGGTTTGATGGTTTGGCAATGGCAAAGAAAAATCAAGGCAAAAATACACATGTGCCAATAATTTTATAATTTTTCCACCTTAAGTTCGTTAATTCATTTTTATCGTGACCTGATTTTCTTTGTGCCCCTGATTCAATTTATAAAAAAATGGCTCATAGCTGTGAACTCGATTTTATTTCTCTGCCGTTGCTTTTGCCCTATTTTACCTAAACTGATTTTCCGGTAGAGCAATTTTCCAAATATTACCGCAAGCCTTGCCTGCCTGAAGCAATCTGAGTTGTACTACTGTATTGTATGATTTTATTTTATTCGTTCATTCTAAAGAAAGAATCAGTTTTATTTTAACAACCAAACATCAGTTCAGTTGTTCCATCAAATGTTAAATAAACCTCAACTCCAATCCTAACCTTAAGGTCCAAATCTGTAGTCTAAACTCTAA
>WJEZ01003266.1:0-11209 GCA_009869925.1 Thalassaphorura encarpata
TCCCGAATGGATTCATAACTATGACATTTGTCTTTGGTAACATGCAGAAATAATTCACTTATCAGGGCAATAGTGCTTATTACTAAGCAAACTCCCAACATAAAAAAAGGGATTTGGACAGAATGAACAGATAATTTCTTGGGTTCTAGTGTTGGCTCCTGGAGGTTAAAAATAATATGAGCAAAGTCTGGATCACTTTCACTGAAATCGTCTGATATCGGTCTAAACGATTTAACTGCTCTATATTGCATAAAAGTGTCATGTATCTGGTCCCATTTTTCCATCAGACCAGATTCTACAACCCATCGTATGATCAATGCTCCTAATTTTACAAAATAATTAGAGGTAAGCATATTGTGAGCGGGACACGATGGGGAACGCAAGATAAGACGATGACACAGGTCGATGAGAATCAAAGTACACAAGTGCCCGATGCAAAATGACACGACCCGAATACACAGGAATGACAATAAAACACTTGTATTTTATTCCCTGACTACTACACTGCCTAACGTTTGAATGAATGTAATTTAATGTAAGTTAAATTAAGGAAAAGAGACACAAGGACAAGACTCTAACACAAGCGAAAGGGACAAGACTCCAGGTTCTTCTCCACTCAACTCCTCAACTCGAACTCTCTGACTCAAGGACGAGACTCTGGACTAAATACTCCAGACAATGCAAATGACATGCATGGATCACATGCATCAACACGACTCAACTCGACATGACATGACTCCTCTCACAATATTAATAGATAAATAAACAAAAGGATATGCTTGTCCAACATTCACCAATGATTTTTTCTTTGCTAATGCTGCACAAATGTAGTATAAAACGGTTTTCCCTTCGGTCCCCTCATTGAGTGCAAAATTTTTATCAAAGACTACTTCCCCTGAATTTGTTTCGAACTGAGCTATCTGAGAATATTGCTTCGTAAATTTTTTCCAGAATTTCTCCATCCTTCATTTTGGATTTTATCATATACACAGTTCTGTTCAAAATAGATGAACAATACTTACAAGTACTATTTTCAAAACTTTGTGCAATATCTGAAACTCTTCGTCGATTTCCTAATTACCTGCTAAGCTCAAAATTTGTAAAGAACTGTTGGCAAGTTCTTGCACTGAAGTTGGAAATGGTGGAATGCTTGATTTAGTCATTAGAGACGTCACGATTCCACTGTACCTATTCGTAATTACAACTGTCATGAGGACACAAGCCCCAAATATACATTTCGATGACCACTTTGCTTTTCTTGGAATAGAAATCTCCTGTCCAACTAATGTTCCCAGAATTGATATAAAACTGGCAGTATTAGTTCTAGCTTGAAATAAACATAAGCTGACGGCTGCGGCGGCAGATCCACAAAAAACCATAGATTTGTACATTGCTTCGTTATTTGTATCTGAGATGAATTGTTTATCAAGTAGGACAAAAAAATAATGCGGTCGAACCTCCATATCTATCACACTTATGCTGCCCTGAGCAACCATGTTCAAAACGTTAGAGTCTAATTGAGAATCAAACAGTAATAATCCGTTCTTATGTGTCATAGCATCGGTATAATCCGAATAGGTTAAGTTAAAAAATCCTGCCAATTCGAATATTGCACATTCACTTCTTCTCGCATTTGAAGGAATCGATTTTCCAACAACTCCAACGTAGGTAAGATTTGCACTTTTCCAAACCTTCAGGTGAAGATACAGATACCATTGGCAATTTATTTAGATTTTTATGCAGGAGATACCAGAATCTGTTCAATCCCCACAATACTCTTTAGGGTCTGCAGAATTTTGGATAAGCCAAAGGACAACGCTCGTTTCTGATATGCTTAAGCAAAGCAACGTTGGAATCTAATTTTACATAATTTTTATGACTTCCTTTCGTGATTTTAGGTTATCTTAAGGTTAGGACAAACTGATTGTTATCTATTATCATTTTACCTGCATGTGTTTATTTTGAATATTTACAAGGGTTCACCAACTCGGAATAATTCCATCACGTCCTTTATGCATGATTGTGTCTTACAATTATTCTCGGTGAACATTCTGTTTAATCCTACGTTCAATTTTTTTCAATTCATTCTCTAGCCAGAGTTTCCATCCACAACATCAAACCCAATTTCTGTTTTCAAACTCTATTTTGCTAGTCTGTTAATAAATATCTACACTTAACACAGACGCGTTACTCTGTTTCTCGTATTGCCTTTTTATTTTCATAAACTCACATACAAGCATTAGTTTTCACAAGTCATCTGACTTGTCACGATCAAAACATTGCTCCTTCCAGCCGGATTTAATTGCCGGTAAAAATTTTGTATAGAATTTGGAACAATTTTGCTTTGTGTGTGTGAGGGTGTCAAGTGACAATGGCACCTACAAATCTTGAAAAGGCACAGAATGAGTGGGCAAGTTTAATTTCGACAATAAAAATGTATGAGACAGAAATGGCTAAACACCCAGACAGAAATTTGACTATTATGGAAGTGAATTATTTTCTAGATTATAATTATTTCAGACGCTCAGAAAGACCCACAGTGAGATTCATCTAAAAATCCTCAACTGCGCTCCGGACAATGTGGAACAGTACAATCAGACTTTCTCAAACATGTTGATGAACATTACTACATTGGTATGCAGTTTCCAAAAGTTGAAGGCTGACTTAAAGGCATCTACAAATAATGGTAGTTCCAATAACACTAATGGGTCCAGTCATTCACCTGACATTAAATTACCCTGAATTGAGCTTCCCAGTTTCAATGGTGATCTAAACACATGTTCTATGACCTCTGTAGGCCAAACCTGACATCGTAGAAAGCTGAAACTTGGTAGGCAGATTCCTTAGGTCATGCCCTTTCCAACGATACCCCACTTGACCCATGTCATCAGGGAACCATACGCTGACGTTTGGTAACCTCTGGAGGTCATAGGAGACGAAGCCCCATGTTCAACCTTCACGAAACCTTTCAAGGGTCATCTGGGCTGCAACATATCAAAAATTATCGCATTGGGGATATAACAACTTTTTGACATGCAATATATTTTTTATTTTATTGTGACTTTATTACAGAGGGCTTAGCCATAATAATGGTTTAGTGGTGCATGATAAGGCAGTAGTGATGAGAATATTTACTGTTATATGTGATCTGATCGTGAAATGTGTCGAATAAAATTTTAGCAGGTATTTAAGCAGCACATGAGAATGATTATTCACAGTTTAACAATTTTATAAAGAACTTTAGCTTTGCATACTAAAATTTTACACTGTTAAAGAATATGACTATTAAAAAATTAGAAAATGATTTTAGTAACATTTTACTAGTTTGACTGGCGAGTGTGTAGTACCGTGGAATGCTAAGGATTATCAATGCTATCAATGGACACGTGATTAGCCTTTAGTGGCCGATGCTAGGAGGCTTGCAGATAAAAGCTATTACTGATCAATTAATAATACATCAATTGTTTGATCCACAATTAGGGAAGGTACGCCTATGAACGTCTCTGTGTTGAAGCTGGTAAATGGGCCGATTTGAAATTTTATTGGAGGAAGAGCAGCCAATGATTTTTGCATCCATTTATCTACGCTTTCGTTCTTACGTTGTTTGATGCTTTGCTCTGAAACCTCCTCAAGATCTGGGATACGTTTGAATACCCCGAAATACACAATTAGAAAAGCAAATGCGATGGATGTGTAGAGAATTGCCATTGCAAAACCCGAATCCATTCGAATTGAATTCACGTTGACCAGAACCATGATTCCAATTAAGCTAACCAGAAGGCATGGCAGAAAAACCTGACTAGCACTTCCATTCACCAGATGTACGATCAATTGCAAACATTTGGAATGCTGAAGCCAAAGTCGATCTTCTTTGAATGGTGATGTCTCAACCGGTTGTCTGAAGAGTAATTTCAAATTATTAGAATGAAGTTTACCAATGCTAAGAAAATACTTGGCGTGATTTACCCTAGCACTGAAACCATGTCCATCAAGGTGAATGCGGCATCAGTTCCCATGACCAGATATAGTGCAAAAGATGACACAGCTTCGAACAAAACATAATGATTGAAAATAAGAAGTGGAATAAGTATGTGCGCTGGTTGGTGGGTGTAAACCAGTTGGCGTGGAATTTCGTCTGCACAGACGTCCAGATATGAAGCATGCAAGTGGACCTTGCACAGCATCAGAAACAACAAGTTGCTCCCGAGAGGCACAATGATTATAAATCCAATCGCATAGGTCCAGAGTAGTTTTTCCACGACAACCGCCGTCTTTTTGCCTCCACCCTGGTCATAGTCACCTGTATATAACCAAGTATTAGTTTAGGTATTGTAAATCAAAATAATAATATAAATGGTGATGAATTAGTTACGTATAAATTTTTGGTAGTAGATGTGATACTCGTTGAGCAGGAGAATAATTTCTTCATATTTCCAAGCAGTATGGAGATGACATAACCCAGAAAATAAGAGATATGCTCCGTTGGCAAGTAGAAAGGCGTGAAGTGGATTACCAAAGTTGAAGTTTGGTCCAGTTACCACTGTGTAGATAGAAGATAAAGCCAAAGCCCTCGTAGCCACAACTAAGAACATCACAAGAATCCATAGTGTGCGCTTAAATCCTCTGGTTTTAACTGCTCGATGTCCTGTCAAGTCGTACTCCAGAGGCAATATTCCCAACAAAGCAGCTGTGTTGACCAAAATAGCAAAAGGTCTCATGTCATGACCTGGCTCATTCCAAGGTTTTGAATATGCTTTCAAAGTCTTCCGCATTTGTTTTGATTTTAAACCACCAAGATAGCGAAAGGTCTCATGTCATGACCTGACTCATTCCAAGGTTTTGAATATGCTTTCAAAGTCTTCCGCATTTGTTTTGATTTTAAACCCATTTTGAAATTTTAACTTGTATGTGTAAACTTAAGCGTTTATATTTTTGGGAAGACGTCTCTTGCTCTCCAAGAGAGCAAAGCAAATGATAGCTTGTGGAATTTTTCATGGATATTTCTGATATTACTTTCATTATTCCTGAATACATAGGGGATAGTTTTGTTTTAATTCCGACGACCAAGAAATTGCGACTCATAAATAATTTCCATATTAATAAAACAGATCATTCCTGATAATAGCATGGCAATGATGGCAGTAAAATATTTCGTTTTTCTATTGTCGCATGTCAGCACGCTACAAATTCCAATGTCACGGCAAACCTCAGAAAGATAATGAAATTTTAAAGATTAAATGTGAAGCTAAAGCTGCGACGCCATATTTGGTAACGCATGGTACACGGTAGATACTAAAATTTCAATAAAAAACAATTTTCAATCTTAGGCAACATGAACCGTTGATCATTAAGTAAAATATTAAATAATAATCGTTGTCATAAATTATTTTCGGTTAATCTAGCCGACTGAGCATAATAAAATTTTTCTTCTTTTAACACAAGCCAAAAGCACATATCTAGATTTGTCGCACGACGGAAGCTTTTTTCTTTTCACTACATGTTAGTTGGGAGCCTATAGTATATATACTCTACAATTTGCTGGATGATAATATTACGAAAGCGGTTTTCAGGACTTCCAATTCAATTCAATGTGAAATTAACGCCAAGTCGGATAATCGATAATATGAATGAATATTTTAGTTGTTCATTTTTAGTAGTTCATTTAGGCATCTCTTCTTATAGCAATATAATCAATGTTGGAATGACCCTTTTTTAAGCACATGTCAATGGCTTGTTTTTAATAGTATAAGTTTCTGTACGATTGTTTTTGCTTTAAAGACAGAAAATTTAAGACGTGTAATACAACATTGTGGGTTCTGTGGAACTAGGTCCATTTACATGTTAACCGAAGAAATTATTTTGCAATGCTTTTTTTTTTGCCTACCAAACATCTGAGATGAGTGAGTCACCAATACTCATGGCAAAAAGTCAACTTAGATTATTCAACTTTTGTTCATTTGATTTGTTCATTCAACTCAAACACCCACGAGACACAGCAATAAAATCCAAATTTTGACATTAATGTAGTTGATGGGGTTCGTAAATATGCAAGCAAAAGTTTCCATGCACTTCTGATCTTCTCTTTACCTTTTGTAATTTTACGATCGCCGCATTTGTTCTGCGTTACGTGTGTGTGTGGTGCAGATTCTGCGTGTGCTTGCAAGCGACAATTGCTAATCTCACGCACGCAGATAATTTCACTGCACCTCTGTTCATTTCATTTTCATTCGACACGACGCAGACACAATGGGTTCTCTCAGTAGAGATATTCCTAGCAATTTAACTCCACAACAGCATCAACTTTTAAATCATTTGGTAATTCATACAAATTAAACACAATTTTAAAACCAATAAATTAATCTCAAAAATATTTCCCAGATTATGTAGCGGCTAGACCTCTCCTAGCCCTCACTCACCGAAGAGCCAGGCTCTTTGGCCCTTATGAGGCTCTCTGACTTCCCCATATGGGAAAAGCCCACGCCCACGCCCCCGCCCGACGAACACACGATGAACAAGAAAAAGCCAATGTTTATTCCCTACAATACTTCACATACTTCTGGCTTGGGCTAGTCCCAAGTCAGACAATGGAAAATGAAATGATAAAATGAAATGAACTGAGAGAACTGCTGCTGCTGCTGGTCTGAGCACTGGAGACGGAGTGAAGGCAAAATGGTGTCATCCTTTCTGCCTTGCCTTGTCTTGTCCTTTGAGAATGGAGGATGAGTGACTGCACGGTGCGGCAAGAGATGAGGATAGGAAAGGGTTCGGGCGTTACACCATCCTCCTCTTAGTGAAGCCCCTTGCGGGGGGAAGCGATGATTGACAAACAAATGATGAGACTTAAAAAGAAAGGAGATGGGAGAATAGATTTTGGCTGATAGATTTTTCTGGAAGCCAATTCTTTGCATTCAGCAATTGAGGCGATGAGGCCAACCATCCCAAGGGGACCGTTTGAGCCAAAGCATCGTGGAGAAATTTGTGGGCTAATTTTTGGGTAATTGCTGTGCCAATCAGAAATTTGGTGGGACTTTGGGGAGTTTGATGCCGAAGTGGGCATAGACAGACATTGAAGATTTCTCAGTCCCGTTGTAGATTTAAAAGATTATTTGAGCCGACGTGGGTGAATTTGATTAATTCTGGGAATTTAAAAGTTAAGGAAAATTTTTCAGGTATCCAATCAGTGGATGGATAATTTTCAATGATGAAATCCTCCGCGAGGGTAAAAAATGAAAGGAACTGAGCAGATAAGATTGTGGGAAGGACCATAGTAGCAACATCCGGTAAATAAACGGTGGTGAAACGCCTGCGCGCTGGCCGAATCAAGGGTAGACCATATTTGTAAAAAGACAGTTGCCAATTTTGAATTAAATCTTGATGAGGGTGAATTGAGAGAGAGCTAATGCTCAGTTATGCTCAGTCATGCTCAATGCTGAGAGCCAATCTTGTGGTATCACAGGTTGAGGAATTGACGAGGAAAGGAGAGGTGTCCTGACGACACACAGTCACAGTCCCGTTGTCTTTTCGTTCTGTTGATTTGCTGCAAAGAATTTTAAGGCCTTTTTATACCGGAAAGAATATGCATGCGAATTTGTCTGCCACGCATATTCTGTTGGTGTGAACGCTTTGCAGGAATATTCCTGCATGCAGCATTATTCTGCAGATGCTGCATGAATATTCTTGCAACTGTAGGAAACTTAGCGACTGGTTCCTAAATTTTTTCTGCAGTGAAGAATTTTTCTGTCATTGGCATTTCTTCGAGTACGTAAGTACATGGCTGTAGAAAATTTCCCTTTAAAAGGAATAGGAAGAATAGAGTCAAGGAAAAGACACGGACTTGTAACAGAGTCCGTGTGGAGGAATGGGTTTGATTCTCGACCGGAGATTGAAAGGATCCAGGTTCCATTCCTGGGCTCCAATTTTTTCCTTCTATTTTTCCAAATTCCTAGGTTATTCTTAACTTTAACTTCCAGCCATTAAAATCCTATTTTCATTTATCCTATAAAGGTGTTCCTAAGACACCCTAATAATATTTTGCAGTATAGCTCTTAGCTAATGGTCTAAGACAACAGGGGTAGATAGACCCAGAATGCTTGAGTTGCCTGAGCTTTGATGTATTCAATGAGCAAATAATTTTTGCTCGACTACATTGGCCTGTCCATACAAACGAAGAGCCATGAACAGGCGAACTCAGCTATTTAGGAACACCAGCACAAATAATTACGCGGAAGAAATTTCTCGATCGTCAAATCATACAAGACCCATAAAATATGAACCGATTGGGCAAAGCAAATTTATTTACTAGGACGTGTGTAATCTCGTAACGGGAAACCACAAATATTGCTCGCGCGTGAGACCATTGAATATGACCTTTGACTATCGATAATTCTAAACTCGCGCCAACTGCCTACAGAGTTCTTTTCTTTCTTTGTTCTTCCCTTGTTTTCTTTCCTAAATTTAGTTCTCTCACTTTTCTCATTCTCTCTCTATCTTTCTTATGCTGTTCAGCTCTCGCCTCAATTGACTCGACCTCCCTAAGACGCTGTTCAGCTCTCGCCTCAATTGACTCGATCTCCTTCACTTTTTTCATTCTCTCTCTATCTTATTTACGCTGTTCTTTTTTCTCCAATCTTTTGTTTTTGTCTAGTATTGATAACCTTAAAACCTATGGATCTATAGATTATTAATGTCTACCTTGAAATTGAATATTTCATTTTTCTGAACGATCCTTTCTATAATTGTTTGAATGAATGTTAAATGTGTTAGGAAACATGGCAACCGACGTACGAACGAACGGACACACGAACACGAAACTAATTTGGTTCAACTATGGAGGTTCATCTTGCCTCCATGGCAACCAACTCACGAACGAACGGACACATGAACACGAAACCAATTTCGTTCAACTATGGAGGCTCATCTTGCTACCATGGCAACCAACTCACAAACGAACGGATACACGGACACACGAACACGAAACCAATTTTCGTCAAGTATAAAGGTCTCACTTCTCTTCGAAAGCTATCGCTNGCTCGCTCGCCCATTAAGTGTCTCAAATCGATCAATGTAGCATTGTTCTTCCCCCTAGGACACATTAGCCTATAACAAATGCCTTAATTGTAGTATTTAATTGGTTTGCTATTATGAGGTTTCTTTCTTTTTCTTTCGTTTTGACTTAAATTAATTATATTATTATAGACTTAACATATAAACAACCATATTCCAACTACTTCCTCTTCCTTTCGACTAACCAGGTCTTAACCTGATCAATAAAATTATCCCCACTCATGGCACACATGGCACATCCAGGACCTTGGCAAAGAGTTCCAAATAACTGCTACACGGTAGAGTAGCAATTTTTTTGCCACTCTCCGTTTGACACCTTGGGACATACACCCTAGCAACGGAGTTCAAAGACAGAACCCTGTCTGAGCAGGTGACCTTTCCAAAATAGAATGACTTTGGTGTGTACTTGGCATCAAATCCAATCTTAAGCATCGTTAATTGTCGGATCTCCTCTCTAGTCAGGAAATTGCAATTCTGCAACAAGTCATTTATTTTACAATCTGAAGAGGAAAAAAACAGAGTGCTGTTGTTTGGAATTCTTTTCCAGTTGGCCTTATTGACTATTGAATAGAAATAGGCAACAATTAGAGAATTGACCTTCTCTTGCATTTTAACAAACATTGACTGGAGAACTACACTCCAGTGTTCAATAGAGTAAGAAGTCCACATAAGCATTAACGCAAACTTTAAATGCCGAAGGAGTTAGGTATTTAACGTACATATGTAGTCTCCTAATTGCTATACTAACTTTGTTCAGCAAGAGATCAGCATGATTGCTAAATGATAATGTTGACACCCAAATATTTAAAACATTTAACCCTTCTTATGGCTACCTCCTTCACCTTAATCATTTCGGTAACATTAAATCTTATGTTATGCTTATGAATTACCATCCATTCAGTCTTACTCAGATTAATAAGCAGATCATTTTTTTCACACCACTCAACAGAATTACTAAGCACTTCGTTTAGCTTTCAATAATTATATTCACATCACTCCCTTTCTCTGATATCACTAAATCGTCTGCATACAGAACATAGTAAACGAGACCTAACTCACCAATATCATATGAAAACAACACAAATAACAGAGGGCCTAATATTTTTTAAAATTAAACATTTTAAAAAACCGTTAAAAAACCCACCTCCATCCATTTCTGCAGACCCAAGCCTGCCTCACGTTAAACGTTAACATATGAACTGAAAATCGTTATAATTGAAAAAGAAAGGAAAAGAAAAATCTAGTTTTTTAAGAAAACGTCTAGTGGCCATGAAGTGAACAGTCTTGATTGAAGCGCCTTCGAATTAGAACTACACATCACTAAATTCTAAGAAATTACGCTCAGTGGAACTGATTTTAAAAATTATAACGTGAACAAAATTTTCCAGAGCAAAGCAAAACAAGTCCGCTCAGCTCGCAAGCTCACTTGTTTGGAGACCTAATATTGAACCCTGTGGCACACCTGCGTATAAATTAAACGTATCGCGCATGCACTTTCCATTCAACTTAATCTTACAAACTCTGTCAATAAGATATGATTCAGATTCAAATACGCGCTATGTCAATGTCTAAAAGCTTCATAATTTTAAATATTAATTTTTCATTAAAAACTGAATTAAAGGCTTTCGAAAAATCTATAAAAACATACAACACTCGTGTACACTTATTGTCAATAGCACCATATACAAAATCCAAATACTCAGAAATAGCTGTCGAACAAGAACGACTTTTCTTGTACGCATGTTATTGGCTATCTAATTTACTCGCAACTACGTTAGCAAAATAATCGTAAATACATTTTTCAAATACTTTACACATGAGCGGTGTTGTCGAGCTGCTAGAAATTTTGGATGAATTTTTGATAAATTTTAATTTTAGAAGTTAAAATTGTAGAGTTATTTAAAGTGCATTGGTGGAGGAATAGTTTTGAGCATGCACAATTAGAACAGAGGTTAGAGTTGAAGTTTCAATCTAATTTAGTGTAAGAATCTTCCAGGTGGATGGTTAAATTATTGTTATTGTTATTGTTATTTGCTCCATGCTGCACAGGAGCAGATGGAAATTGAAGGAAAGAACGTGTTGCGTTTGCCTTTGTCGGCAAACTCAAACACAAAACATAATGTTAATGTTCATGTGTGAGCGAACG
>WJEZ01003267.1:0-11206 GCA_009869925.1 Thalassaphorura encarpata
AATTTCGACGAATCCAATTCCAAGCACGATACGGACAGAGACTTAATGCTTTTTTGAATGTTGTTGATTTGCTTATTCTCGCTTCGCAGCTAGCTATTCTGGTTCTTGCTTGTGCTTGCTAACTAATTAATTTTCGGTGTTTAATATGAAATATTTCAATATTGAAAATTCAAATCTGTATTTGCACTTTGCAGAGACAACTAAATCTTGGAGGAAGTTGCCCTCATGGCTATGTCTGCTGCAGAAATCCAATCAATAAACCACAACAGCAGCAGCAACAGTATCAGCAACAAAATTTTTTGATAGGAAATGGGCAAAATCCACTACCTTCCTCAAATAATGCATTTGGGCAACAATTTAACACAAATCAATTATTGAACAACGCTGGATTTAATCAAGGCCATGGTCAATGCGGTAGAAGAAATGCCAGGGGTATTACTGGACGAGTTACAAATTCAAACCCAGGATTCAATGAGGGCGACACCGACTACGGTAAGAATTTGCGTAATTATTTAGATTTCAAAATAAAATTGTTGTATTCAAATAGGTGAATACCCTTGGCAAGCTGCAATTCTAAAGAAAGACGGTTATGACAATGTATATGCCTGTGGAGGATCTCTCATCGATTCCCGTCATATTTTGACCGCTGCCCATTGCATTAAGGGACTCAATCCTCAAGATTTGCGTGTACGGCTTGGAGAATGGGATGTGAATCATGAAACAGAATTTTATCCTCACGTTGAGAGAGACGTGGCAGGTTTTGCTATTCACCCTGATTTTTATGCTGGGAACCTATTCAATGATATTGCCATTGTAAGATTAGAAGGTTTTGTCGATTTTCGTTCAAAGTAAGTTAAACCTGGACTATGGTACGATGAAAATACTAAATATTTTAATAAATTTTGTCTTGTGACATTTCAGTCCACATATCAGTCCAGTATGTGTTCCACCGACAAATTATGATTTTGGTGGTCGGAGATGTTTTGTGACTGGATGGGGAAAAGACGCTTTTGGGGAAATTGGAAAATATCAGAATGTTCTGAAGGAAGTAGACCTTCCAGTTCTTAGGCACTCGGAATGCGAGCAACAATTAAAAAGAACTCGTCTTGGGCCAGATTTTGTCCTGCATCCAGGATTTGTTTGTGCAGGAGGAGAAGAGGGGAAAGATGCTTGTAAGTTTTGCATGAATTTTGTTAATTTGACCTGGCACGATTTATAATTTTACTTTAAAATTCTAGGCAAAGGTGATGGTGGTGGACCACTTGTCTGTGATTTGGCAGGAACATGGCAATTGGCCGGAATTGTGAGTTGGGGAGTAGGCTGTGGACAATATGGAGTGCCAGGTGTTTATGTTAAAGTTTCACATTACCATGACTGGATTAGGCAAACGATTGGTGGTTAATTAGATTAGGACAATATGGAGTGCCAGGTGTTTATGTTAAAGTTTCACATTACCATGACTGGATTAGGCAAACGATTGGTGGTTAATTGAATTAATTTGATTCACATCATATAACATGCCAGACTTTAGATGTAGACCCAAATATTTTTGTAACATTTGTTATCTTATGTTTGATCTTGATCTCTGCTCTGCGAGTGTCTTGTCTTGTAATTTTTACTAACGTGTTAACCATTGATTTTCTCCAAAAAATGAATGCATGTAAAAACAGTGTGACAGTGACAGATGAAATAATTTTGTTTAAATTATTGTTAATCATATTAATTTATGGCTGATTTCGGTTTCTTTCAGAATAATTTTTTAATAATATTTCAAGTTGCTATATAATAAATATTAACTTGTTTTGAAATAGTAGAGTGCAATTTTTATTCCATTGAAGAAGACTTCTTATAGAAGTTTAATGAAATCCGGAGTTATATTTCTTATCAGTTATATTCCTCTTCCAAAGTCTTCTACCCTTGGGAACCAGCTGTCAAACTCGTCCGTCATATGCAGACGCTTCTGAGGAAAATTACAAATCAAAGACGCGTGCATAAAATTGCTCTGTGAACTGAAAGAACGTACGTATTCTGCCTCTACGGCACAAGTAGGTGAATTCATGATAAAAAAATTGCCGGAAAATGAATTACGATTATGTAACAGGCTCTGTCTTTTCCTGCCAGTCAGTCAGTCAACCCCTGCCCTGAGCCTAAATCTTTTCACATAAGTAAACCCTTCCACACACACTGGCTTTTGTATCGGACATTCAGTTTATCATGGGAACATTAGGATTTTGTCAAATGACTGGGATTGACTGACTGACTGGACTGATTAGGGTTTCATCGAGTAGGGCTAAGGCATGGCAGCAGGCAGCGGGGCTCTCAAGGGCATTTGTGAAGTACTCTCTTTCTCTCTCCCTCTCTTCAGTTGCGCATTTTAACTCCAAGAGAGGAAATAGATTGCTTTCTATTGATTGATCACTTCCCTTCCAGAAAAAGACCCACTTCTTATTTTGGCTTGCTTAATGCTCCTATAGTGGACAACTGTCTCAAACTCAAGTGGAATGAATGCCCTCGTTTTGATTTAAGTTCCACTTCGTTCGTACCGTACACAATTTATGCACAAACCACATGTGGTAAGGATGAAATCTTGTTTTTTTACCCTTGAATATTTGGACAATGCAATCAAATCAGGATGAAAAAAAGCCAAACTGAGATTTAAAATTTGGCAGGCTGTAGAATATTCGCATTTGCTATAGTTAGGACATTTTTTCCCATATCAAAAGAAAGGTGTTCTGAAATAATCCTTTGATTAATATCTGAACTGATTTTATGAGAACCACCCATATTTTGTGGAAAAAATCTCAAGGAGTGCCATCGGAAAGGAAGTAGGGCATGTAGTCAATTCCAGCAGCATGGCATAGCATGGCATGGCAGACATCGTTTGGCTTGGCGTTGGCATTATGGGAAGAAGTGAACGTCCATTCATCTCATTATTGATCATTGCTTGCTGCTGCGGTGCAGCAATGTGGGGAAGGAGTAGATTACAAATCATTAGATAGCTTAGAAAGCATATGACGCAAGTTCCTTGCAAAAAAACGCCCAGAAAATCCGACAATGACGACGACGTTCGACGACAAGAGAAGGGATTCAGAATCCCACTTGTTTTACTTTCTTATGTCAATCAATCCACCCACGAGAGTGAAAGTTGGTTTTTTCTTTTCTTGACTCCTTTCATCTTTTTTTGTATGGTTTGAGGTATGTACGTTGAAACCTGGATGTAGAGAGGACGCACAAAAATCTGAGGATTTTTGTAACTTTTGAAACAACGCCGTGGGTGTTGTAATGACTTTTCTTCGTAATTAGAGTTATTCTTAACATTTTCCCAGAGTCGGATCGGACCATACATTCTCCATTTCACTCGAAAACTTCATCAATAATGTTAGAAAACAAAGAATTGCGATATAAGAGATAGAATATCCATTGGTCCTTGCAATAATTGATACGAATATAGAAATATGATGCAATACCAGAAATTCCAATCTTTATATTGCCATGATCTGTCTCTTTTCCGCTTCTCTGCTCTCCTCTGGTGTCGTTTATATATTTTTAATCTCAGAGGAAGAGAGAAAATACAACTAATGATAAGAAGAGCTGATGCAAAGAGTGCACTCGTCATATGACAAAGTTGGTCTTCACAGTAGGAATTCATTCAGTTTCAATTCCCAGGTGAGATTTTTTCAAAGTGCACTTTCATGTCATCTCTATCCTTATGAATTTTCTATAATCATATTTGTTTATGGATCCTGGTCTGGCCTGAGCTACAAAACTGACATTACGCTTGCATTGAGCGGTTACGTTATAAAAAATCTATCCATTTTGAACAACTGCCAGAAATGGATTTTTAAGACATTAGATTTTATTTTCGGTTCATATTTCGTCGAGTGGAGGTCACGTGTTTGATTTTTTCAAGATCGCCTCACCTGACGTCGTAATTCACACTCAAGTTCATTATTTCTGCAGTATAATTATGAATCATGCCCTACGTATTTACTTTTGCTCATGGACAAGTCGAAAGAATAATGCTCCAATGCGCCTGTCTGGTCAGACCCGCAATTGCCTAGACTGACTACTTCCTTTTCTGGTCAAAAATAGCAACGAATCTTTGGATTCCATGTGTAAATGCTAAATATAATACGTGGGTCCGTTCTGCATATGCAACGCGTTCATTCATGCACGAAACCTTAAATCATGCTAGTTCTGCATCACTCATTAAAACCGAATTTATTATTTGAGTAGTAATTATTATTTGGATTGAAGGTCACGAAAGCTGAAAATAAGCTCAACTGTGGGCGGTAAAGGCAGGAAGACAAAATTTTCCAGAAAATTATATATCTCAAGTGCAAATTTGATTACTTTTGTGAACGTAAGTACATTCGAGAGGGAAATATAATAATCTGTAATAATTTTTCCGCATTACTGCTTTAACCAGAACTAAGAAATATCAGATGAGAATAAGTCTTTGGGAGAAAAGTTATTTTTGGAAAGTAAAAATGCTGTGAAGGCTTAACTAAGGAGAAGGAGAAGAAAATGACGCTGGGTCGACTGGTGCAATTGACGATGGAGAAAGTGACGTTTGTAGAAAGAATTAAAGAAGGAAGGAAGAGGAAATCTTCGGAGAGTAAGGCTGCTAAGACTTTGGACGGTCTTAAGGGAATTCCATCCTCGTTTCTTGTCAACGACAGGGACGACTTCCGCCCTTACTGTGTCATGCTGCGGATGCGGATGATGCCATGACTTTTCTTCGACTCGCCATCTTAATTTTCAACGGGTATTTTACTCTTTATATACTACAAAGTCGACATTGGTTGATATAGTATAGATAAGGTGGTGAGTTTGACTCAAAATCCCTATGAGTTGCGTGCTTAAGCTTTAGGAAACTTGCCATGCTGTCCTGCTTTTCCTTCTGGTTAGTTTTGTCAGTCCACACGGTCACGGCACGGCATGACTATTGCAGAAAACTTTTCCTACCCCACTGAATTGAGCCGCACAAGGGAATTAGAATCAAAAGAAAAAGTCCAAAAAGTCAATGCGTGTTGGTCGGATCCCATGCCCTGCTTATCTTCTGCTCTGTAACTAATCAGAAATTGTATTTTATTTATCTCATTTTGGGATAAACTTTTATAATAAGCTGAGTACTGCCACACATGTAGCTGCACAGGAAAGCTTTGATTCAAAATTCATGACTATTTCCATTGGATCCATGGAATCAGGTGATAGCTGACCATTCTTTGAGATAAATCATGAGGGAAGATGGCGAATGATGACACCTTATGAAACATGGCAATTCAATTCAGAAAATGGACTGTGGCTGGCTATGAGAAGAGAAAATCCTGCAAAAAAATATTACATTTTTATATTAGCGGAAACCTGGATGTTGTCTTTGGAATTATTTTGTCATTGCAAAGCAAAAGGAATAAACTCTTCCGCCATGAATGAAAAAATGCTTCGGGGGAATGTAATGTATTGTAATGTCAATTCCAAGTGAATCACAGCTGGTGTATTGCATTTGTACGGAAGATTGCATTAAGTTGCTGTTTGCTGCCTTGGCCTGGCATTCGCATATCGATCAGTGACCTGACAGTAGAAATCTAAGAGAAAATTGCCCCTGTTGTGTCCGTCCATAAGAGGATTACCCTCGGGTCTATAAATAAGTGAAGTAATAATATCAAATGTCAAATAAATTGATAGATCTTCTTTTCTTTTAGATTCCCAGAAGGAAAGTCAGACACGTTTTTGCCAATAATACTTTCACTTAATATGAAAGATTGTGTAGGTTCTCAACTTCACACATTCTCAGCTAGTTTAGTCATTACAAGAGAGCTAAAGAAAATATTTAAGATCGCAAATTTGAAATTCTGTCGGATACTTCTTTGTTCTTAATTTTTGTAAATCCAGGCCAAACCTGAGATTGAGAACTTGTGGATTTTAATCAAAGCAAAGAAAACAAGCCGAGAATGCTAGGCGATTCAAAAAAAAGATACATCTAGCCTAAGATTATTATTTAAAGCTCTTTTCCAGATGTCAAACTACAGAGGTTTATTTTACTCTTCTGCTATTATCCCTTTCATTCATCCCGAAATCGGATAAACTTCCTTTGCTTCCTACGCGAGTACTGTAAACAGAAGGAGGACAACATGAGATTATTACGGAGGATTGTGGGTATTTCATTTTTGAAAGGAATTAAATGAGAGAAAACGAAGGAAGAAAGGGCGGCGTAGGAGGAAGTATCTCGGTTGCTTGCAATTGAAGTGTACGGTTACAGTTGTCCAGTCCAGCTTCAGCTCAGCCCACGATCAGTAAGGCTGGGACAGAATATAGAAATCCAAAATAAAGACGACGAAGGGTCTCAACGGGAAAGACATTTCGAATCTCATTTATCTGTCTATCTTCGTCTTGGCCGTGGCCTGTGCCTGTGCGTGCTGTATCTTCGTCTAAGACGAGGCTTTTGTCTTGTACTTCTTGAGTCCTGCTGCTCTGCTCATACGTTAACAGTTGTCCAGTCCAGCTTCAGCTCAGCCCACGATCAGTAAGGCTGGGACAGAATATAGAAATCCAAAATAAAGACGACGAAGGGTCTCAACGGGAAAGACATTTCGGATCTCATTTATCTGTCTATCTTCGTCTTGGCCGTGGCCTGTGCCTGTGCGTGCTGTATCTTCGTCTAAGACGAAGCTTTTGTCTTGTACTTCTTGAGTCCTGCTGCTCTGCTTATACGTTACGTACTAGTTCAATGACATGACGATTCTTTGGATTCTAAGGAAATAGATCACTAGAATTCTAGTTCTTCTAGGATTCAGTATCAGTAGCAGTAGTATCCTCTCCTTGCTATCCTGACTTTTCTACTTTTATTCTATCATCTAGGATTAAGGCCACTTTTGTCATGACTTAGGATATTATTGTTTCTTTCTTTTACGGGCGTGTGTTGTCTACGTTTGTGGTTTTTTATTTTTAGTATTTTATTTATGAAAAAGTCGGAGGCTGCACAAGGAAAGATGCTGACACGGCGGCAGGACTGTCGTATTGAATTAGTTAGATTGTCTTAGCCGATGGTTATAGATAACCAAATATTTTGTTGTGACGACTCGGTGAACACAAGATTACACTACTTAGAAAAACATTATCTAAAAAAATAATGTTTATTTGTCCGGAAAAACCACAACGCCTGTCCTCAATGGTTAACCACAGTTTCTCAATTAAAAATTAAAGTAAGCTATTTAAAATGCTGGATGCTAATTGGTTTCATAAATTGGGAACAAAATTCCGCTAACAGGCTAGCCTTAGTCAGACTAGCCAATTCGTACAATATGCAAATTTTTCTCAGTTCATATTATTCCTATAACTGGTCTCAAATACTCTGGAGCACAGTACAGAAGAAAAATAATCATAAATGTACCTAATGCTTCACAGCATGAGCATAGGCAGGATGTAAATCCGGTGCGTGACTCTTTTATCTCGACATGTAACATTTGACACTTCACTGGCACACATAAAAATTCTTGGCTTCGATTAAGAATGCATGTAACTTTGATTTGACACGACACTATGACATATGCATACTGGAGCAAACATACTAATAGGAACTGAAGAACTAATCTTTCATTGAATTATTATTAACCACAACATATTGGACTAATTAGCAAGCGAAGCTAAAACCTAATGAAAGGAAGAAGCTGACGCTGCCAATTATAAAAATCCAAGTTACTCTCTTCCAAGCTGTTTGCTCTATCACTATTCTCCTATTTAACCTTCAAAATCACAAGCAGTTTTTACACTTCTATCAGAATTTTATTTGCTTTTATTATTCTTGTAATATTATTCGGAAAAAATGTCGGCCGAGAACTATGACGCGTATTACTCTAATATGGTGGAACGTCTGCAACGAAATTTCCAACTCGGGCGAAGTGCCGCATCAGAAGAGGAAGCCAAAATTCGTGGAGGTGAGTGCATATAAATTCCAATTTTTATAATGAATTCGACCCTAAATAATTTAACGTAACATTTTTATAATTTTAAAAAGTCTAATTTATCTTTGTTTGAACAAAAAGTTGAATAATTTTGGATGCATCGAAAATTGTAAAAAAATATAATAATCATGACTGCAACTTTCTTTAGTTTCATTTCTAGAAAAAATATGAAGGTATATTGAGTTCACGCCACGCTGTAAATTTTTCTCACAGAAAGCGTAGCGCCAACTCCTCCAACTGAGACTATCAAGGTGACCGGAGTTTACTTGTATCCTGAACAAAATGCTAAGAATCATCGAACATCTAAATTTGAACTTGTGGCCAATGGAGGAACAGTTCTTCGAAGAGGTCAAAGTTTCTTTTTGGCACTGAAAACTCCTGAGAGACGATTTGATGAGTCGAGGGACTCACTCAAGTTGACGTTTAACTTCGGCCCACATCCATCCCCACTTCTCAACACAAAATACGTTCTCACAACGGAAAAGAAACCTTTCGCTGCGAATGAAGTCTCTTGGGCAGCAAGGATTGTCGGAATTGACAAGAGTGCTCTATCCATTGAAGTAAGTCAAAGTCTGCTCTCTAGTTTTCAGCTTAATTTCACGATATGATCACGATTCTGCCAACCTAGTTTTATTCAGCCAATTTTGGAATTTTTTGACATGTTCTAATATGATGTTTCCCATTCTTTTGGTAATAGAACTTTTTTGACACTTCTCAAATTCAATTTAAAATTAGTACTGGACGACCACTATGTTTTAAGTAGACATAAATTGAATAATTGATAAATTAACGAACTTGTGCCATTTTACGCAGAACTTTCTTTTCTGATTTCACAGGCTACCGCTTGATAAGTCAAGTCCGTAAAGTTTAGTTCAGCATTCAGCTGGCATTACCTTACAAAGGCAGGAATGTCCAACTTAAATAACTTAATTATTCTGCATTTTACCATGTTCTGAGTAAGACACTAGCGTTAAACTTGTTCAGAGTAGTTAGAATTTGGAAATGTGATTTTACATATGACAGACCAATGGTATTTGATGCATTTAAAGTCAATTAAGCATTGCACAGTAATTTATAAATTAAACCTGGACAGGTGCAATCTGGTGCAGATGCAATGGTGGGGATTTGGCATCTTTCAGTGGAAACTCGAACTGTTCGTGGCGGGGGTCCTAAGGTTTACAATAGCCCAGAAGATATTTATCTTCTCTTTAATCCTTGGGAGCCAAGTAAGTTTAATAAAAATTGAATTCCAGAAAATGTCGTTCTTTTTGTACAAATGAAAAGTGCTATATTCAACGATTATATTCCAAATATTGACGATAAAATTTAATATCTTTGAATCCACATATCTCTGATAAGGACTGCTTGGTGGACATTTATAACAAATAATCATTTATTTTGATTCAGCCTGATAACATTTGGTCCCACTGTGTTGACATTTCTAATTTAACCATAATTTTTAACTAAATAATTACAAAATAGTCAAGCGCTTTGGTCGAATTCCACCATGCTTAGCTGCAACTTTCACTTTATGTTTAATCTCATCCCATTTCATAAGCTTAGCTGCTTAGCAAAGAAATATTATTTTAAATCTGAGAAGTATTTACCCTCACATTTTATCTGAATGGTCAAAACTTATCATATTTGTGGGAGAGGAATGGGCTATTTAAGAAATCAGAAAACTTTAGAATGCATGACGCTTTGTGTGTGATGTGGGATAAGAAGATTCCAAATAAATTGCCTATTTATGTTTCCTAAATGATTCCCACCGGGTCTATTTCCTTCTACTTACAAGACATACTTCTAAAACATTCTTCTTTGTGCGTGCGTTTGTAATATTTTGCCTTTATCCCATAGAAAGCATCTCCGCTGTATGTACTTTCATTCTTTGGTCGGATCTTTCACTTGTTCTCACTTATCTTTCATCGCTTCATTTCTTCTCTGGGTTATTTTGAAGATGAGAACCATCCGCTCAATCTGTCGCTCCGCTCCCGTCGTCCTC
Source organism: Thalassaphorura encarpata (assembly GCA_009869925.1). Classification (NCBI taxonomy): domain Eukaryota; kingdom Metazoa; phylum Arthropoda; class Collembola; order Poduromorpha; family Onychiuridae; genus Thalassaphorura; species Thalassaphorura encarpata. Next base: position 9,967 of record WJEZ01003267.1, read on the forward strand.
ATTCCCTAAACATTTATGTCCTCTTCCTCCGAACCTTTGTGTTTTATGAATGCAAATGTTTGTCAGACGCTGAATGCTGACTATTTGAAAGTCTTATTCTTTTTATTGTGTCATTCAAGCGGAAATGCAAGAGGAAACATTCCTTTCCCACTCGCCTGACTTACTCCATACAAAAAATGTGTTACGCCATCCATACTATAGAACAGCTGAGCTCAATCCTTTTGTAGTGCATGGATTTCCTTGCTTTCCTTGCACATGATTTGGAAAATAGTTTTCCTTTTGCTTTTCCTCAAAAAATAACTGAGATGAATCCATAGGGAAGTAAATGTAGCCTGCCAGAGTACTACTCTGAATGATTCTCTCATTAGCAGTTCAACGAACCTTCAATTTACAATGGCAAATTACTTAGAATATTTATTTCGCAAAAGTTGTAGCTAGCATTTAGCCGAATTAATTAAAACTTGGAATTTTCTTCACAGATGACATTACATACATGCCGGACACAGATTTGCTGAATGAATATGTTCTTGAAGACATTGGAAAAGTATGGTTTGGTCCAATGAATACATCAAGAGGTCGTCATTGGAATTTTGGACAATTTGAAGATTGTGTTCTCCCACTTGTTATGATTCTCTTGGAAAGATCTGGCCTTAAGATTGCATCAAGAGGCAACGCAATTTTGGTTTCAAGAGCTTTATCGAAGATGGTAGGCTAAAACTGTATGAAAACATTGAATTCAAGTATCTAACAATATGCACTACTAATTAAATCTCAGGTGAATTCTAATGACGACGATGGACTATTGGTTGGTCGTTGGGATGAAAAGTATAGCGATGGCACTGCACCAGCGGCTTGGACTGGGTCCTTACCGATTATTGAAAAGTACTTTACTACAATGAAGCCTGTAAAATATGGGCAATGTTGGGTATTTGCAAGCGTCCTTTGTACAGGTTAGCAGCAGTTTAAGCTTTTTGAAGAGTTCACTATAAAGTTTCACTGCTAGAGTCAAACTTGGCTTGAAAACATGTGTTTTTAATGTCGTGTACAAAACATTAGGTCCATTTCTACTTTCGATATTTGGTAACATTATTCAGTCAACTATAATAATTATTTTCAAAGGCTTGGATGTCGAGATTAAAACATATCAGCCATAATTCTGCAACTAAGGATTCCTGAATCCGTAGAGGGTGTTAAAATCTCTACGAGAACATCAAATAGAATCATGCCTTCCCAGGACATG
>WJEZ01003268.1:0-11205 GCA_009869925.1 Thalassaphorura encarpata
ATATTAAAATTAATTTTTTTACCTGTACCAAATTTATTTTAAAACTAAAATGGCGTTGACTTTGTGGAATTCTGAAGGAATCTCGAAAAATATTGTACAGTTGTTGCTACGGTATCCCTAGACTTGGTCAGGTCAGCTCAAAAATGAAGATTTCTGAGAAAATGTAAAATTGTTACGAAGTATATGATGTCACCTGGTAGTAGGTTTTGTTGACGCACCTTGGGAAAATGTTGATTTAGAAAAGCGGACGGCCTTTTAGAAGGATTTGTTTAAAATTGGACGGAGAAGTCAGTTTTCCGTTGACTAGTTGTAGGTGGAAATTGACAATTTCCTGTTTCGAAATTAGGTTGTAGTGCGTACTGCGTGCATATATTACGAATGCCAAAAAATTGAAGGACAAAATGAATAACACGACAATTGCAATCAAACCAGAAGACAAGAGATGGGAATGGGAATCCTCCAATTCCGGGTCTAGCTTCTCTGGATCAGGCTCTTCTGGATCTAGATCCGAAACGTAAGTTCATTAAACAATTCTTACTTATTAATCCGTAAAATCGTAGACTCCCTGAAAAAATTTTTCTGTTCCAGAATAATATTTGTTATAATTGTCGTTGTGGTCATTGTCCTCGGGTTAATCATCTATTGTATATACTACGCCTGCAGGAGTAGTAACAGGCGTAAGTGACGCGAATAAAGTGTAATAATATTTTATTAAAAAGTGAAGACATGACTAAAAATTGTATTATACTCTGATTAGGTGTGGTTCCTCCTCCTCCACCACCGCCACCTGGAATTTACCCGAATGATGCCAATATCTACGGTGGAGTTCAAGGGGGACCAGTTCCGATTCCTTATTCTTATTCTTCTTCAAATAGCAATAGCAATATGGATGCACCAGTTGGCGCATGGGCCACAGTCGCTGCGGAACAAACTAACCAACGAAATACGAATCAACGAAATGGGCCGCAACCAATTGTTTCTGCACCTTCTGGGCTGGGTTCATCTTATCCGAAGAATTCTTGAGCAAGTTTATTGAGATGTCGAATATTTGTAAGGTATCGAATCTCTTGTGGTGTGTTGCCAAAATAAATATAAAATCATTTTTGTCCTTTTGTTTACTTTGCTTCCGGGGATGTCATCTCAAGGTTTTACGAAATAAAATTACAATGTTACTAATTATAAGGCTATTAATTGTAACTTATATGTAGCCAAAGAAGTACCGAATGAATCTGAGTATTATAATTTGAAATTAATAACATATAATGTCATAAAATTATTGAAACGACCAATGAATTTTGTGATAATTCAGCTGGAGTTACTATAGGTTTCAAAAAATTGGTACATTTGTTATTAGCCCGTCATGTACTGAAACGGACTCAGTTTATCCCTCAAAATTCATGTGTTAAATATTCATAACAGATTTATGCTTTCAATTTAATTTGACAAAATTTTGGAGCCTGTAGAATAATCAAACTCGATCATATTATATTTTCATAAGTTTTAGCGGAAATCTAACTCTAAGACCAAATTGTTAGCACAGTAATGAATAACACAACTCTGGTACTTGAAAAAAAGGCTATAAAGCAAAGTGACCACATAAAGTCAAGTTCTGGTGGAATCGACTGTACAAGTCCGTAAGTTGGAATTATTTGATACTAAACAATCTAATATGCAAATAACCTTAAATTTCAATATTTTTCTTACCAGGGTCCTATTGGTCTTATTCATAGTCTGTCCAGCTATTATCTTAGTAATACTGCTTCTTTGTGTTTGGGTGTCTAAGACCCATAGACAGAATTATGGTAAAAGAATTAGTTATAACTCAATTTTTAATATAGTTAAATTTTTGCATTTGGATATGAAGCACCTCCTGAGCCTATGCCTCAGATTGGTGATGGTCCTGGAGATCCTCAATATCCAGGTTCAACTAATGCGTCGACAACAACAATGTCCGATAAGCCTCCGGTGTATACAGAACTGAGTAAGAACAAAACATAAAGGATCCGAGCCACCATCATCATCAATTAGTTCAATCTCATCGTCTCGAACGTCAAATAAATCAAGAGGACGGCGACATTCAAGCCTTTAATATTTATGTGAATCGGATCGACCATCTTACAGGGATTACTGTTCAAAATATTGATTGTCCTTGCCAAAAATATGAAATAACAGCAGTAAAGTAGAATCATCTCAGAAACTTTCAAAATTTTCTCCACTTTTATCACAATTATTTTGACCTTGGTTGCTATGTGTATGACAAGTTTAATTATTTCAAAGAAATAAAAACATGCAACTGTGGCTGATTTTATGGAATATGAATATCATTACAGAAATTTCAAGTCTTTTTTTATCTTCGATACACTATGTTGAATGTGTGAAAACAATTTTCGGATTCTAAATTTTTGACTAGAGAAGTTTGACGAGTGAGCTAGTGTTGTGAGAGCCGAAGGACAACTGTGGGGGAATCCCAGAATCATATTCAGTGATTTAATATGGGTGATGATGGAATACCGTAAGTCAAACGCAGAACAATTTCCTAGTCTATATGAGTACTAAAACGAAAAGTAAACATAAAAAAACTATAATTTTATTGGACCAATTCACTGCTTTAAAATGTGTATTGATTTAATAATTAATCCCAAAACTAATTCACATTATTACGCCTAAATTATTTTTACAGGGTTCCGCTCCTCGTTTTTTTAATCTTGCTTCTTATTTTCATTATATTCGGTTGCATTGGTTATTGGGTTGAAAAAGCTCGTCGTGCCCGCTACGCAGCCCGTAAGAAAATAACCAGTCTTGATTAATTCTTCAGATTCTTAATCAAAGAATGACTAACTAATTCTAAATTAAAATTTCATTAAAGAGCGACAACAACCAATTGGACCTGGATTCGGAGCTAACCAAAATCAGGGTCCTCCTGGAATGTACCAAAATCAAGGACATGTAGGAAATTACGCAAACCAAGGATATGCGCCCAATGGATACTATCAAAATCAAGGGCCTCCAGTAAATTATACGAATCAAGGGCCTCCAGAAAATTATACAAATCAAGGGCCTCCAGTAAATTATACGAGTCAAGGGCCTCCAGTAAATTATACGAATCAAGGGCCTCCAGAAAATTATACAAATCAAGGGCCTCCAGTAAATTATAACGAGTCAAGGGCCTCCAGTAAATTATACGAATCAAGGGCCTCCAGGGAATTCCCCTAATCAAACTGGAGCTACTCCAGTACAGCAGCAAAAATCCGGACCAATGGCACCGTCCACCACACAGAATTCTAAGACCAAAGCTGGGCCAACACCAACTGCACCAGGCACACAGAACTCTAAGCCCAAGTCAGGGCCATCTTATCCTAGACAAACTTATTAGTCGATTCCCTCTCTCTTCAATTCGTTTTAAAATATTTTTGCTCGGAATGAGAAATAAAAATTAGTGTGAATAAACTATACCATCATTCGTGAACTCATTGTGTCTGAATTGAACTTTTCGTGAAAATAAAAATAAAAGTTGAGAGCACAAGTCATGAATTATTTTAAAAATTTAGCCAATTCACACCACGTTCCAGTGAGTACTGGTCGCCCAAGTAAAGAGAAATTTTAAAAATTATTAAAAACAAGTTGAGTTAAGCAAAGTTAAAATTCAAGTTTCCTTGTTGGTCAAATCAATAAAAGATCGGTGGGTAAAATTTTAGGTGATACACTCCTCATCTTGATTTTTTAATTCATAACTCACTCTGAGTGTTTTCAAGTCCCAGATTCTACTGGTAGGACGAACGAACAGCAGAAGTATTGTAATTGTGATTGAAGCAGATTTACCAGTGCAATTTATTAAACTACGTTTCAATGGAGGCCGTGTAAGCATTTTTTGCCTGCTTGGCTCTACCAGTTTTTTTAATTTTGTGAAAATGTTAAGAATGATTCAATTAACGCCTTTCTAACTTTATAGGGTACCAATCATCGTTTTTGTAGTATTCGTGGTCTTCATCTTTGTTGCGGTTGGGATAAGCATTTGTGCTCGGAGTTCATACTATGGCGGCTACGGATGTAAGTACTTCGACTAAAATTTTGATTTCAAGGTTGGCAAATTAAAAATGCTGATTTTACACGTGTGTACTTATGGCGTAGACGGTGCACCGATTGGAGTTGGATATGGTGGATATGGAGCTTACGGACCTTATGCCCCAATGGGTGGTGGTTATTATCCTTACGGTTATGGTGGTGGGTTTTACATGTAATCTGGTCAGACCTCCTGCGTTCTTCATCCTCGAATAATATCAAGCTAACTGTATCTCTTCGTCAGATTTTCTAGAGTCTAAATATTAATATTCATGTTCCTACTGTTGCCAAGATATTGCTAATAAATTGTTAGCTTTACCTTAGTGCACAAATAAACAAAATATCTAAGATCGTTACAGAAATTTAAATCATTACAACTGTCAGAATATTTTCAAACTATTTTTCAGAATGGATCAGATATAGTTTTAAGACTTGGATCGAATATTTCCGATCTTCTCTCTATCTCATCGGATGTGACCATTTATAAATTCTACGGGTAATCTGACAGAAAAGAGTACATCGGCCCAGCTGCCCATCAATAAAAGAGTTTCAAGTTTGACGCAGAAATGTTTGATTTTCCTCTGTAAGTCAAGTTTTGATATTATAAATTTTTAATTATACACTAACGTTTTGGCTATGACTATACAGATTCGTCATTATACTTCATGTCGCTTTTGTCATCATGATTGGCATCGTTATCATGACCTGCATCGATGATCATTATGGATATGGCTACGGTAAATAACTACGACTCTTCTGATCCTGACCAAAAACTTCATGCGCAAAACTTTTTTTCTAGGAGGTGGATATGCATACGATCCTTGTTTTCATGGTGGACTTGGAATGGGATATGGTGGCTATCATCATCACGGAATCTTGCATCATGATTTTCATCACCATCATGGATTATTCTACGATGATTTCCATTACTACTAAATTATAATTCTTTGACCTGGTCTCAAAATAACACCAGGCAAGATTAACAAAGCTAAACTGCTAAATAAATACAAACCAGAAAGTTGAACAATCTTTAATTCTTTATTCAATATTGCGACTATGTCGTCAGGATGCACGCGATTCTTCAAATTAATTCTGTTGTCAGCCTCAATATTCAATGGACCCCATTCTACCAAATCTTGAACATCTTATGCAAAACAAAATTATTAATCGATTCCGTCAAGAATTTATGTCAGAATAATATTTTTCCATTCCATCCATTGACGCTACATGGTTGTCAGAGGAAAGATAATTTAACAATTTATTTAAAACAGATTGAGTTGAGTAAAGTTGAAATTCATGTTTCGGACTAATGAAAGAGTCAATGGCTAAAATTATTAGAACGTAGTTTTTGATTTATTAATTTAGTCAGTCAGTCTGTATGTTTTCAAGTCCCAGACTTTTTTTGGTGAACAACTTGTGATTATTTTAATTGTAAATTATCAGCTGTACAGTACTCAACAGAGCTTGACAACAATGGTCTGGTAAGAATTTGTTAACCACTTTCTGATACAGTTATTTTTTATTTTGTAAAACATTCAAAATGCCTTCATTAGCACAATTTTACCTTTGCAGGGTACCAATCGTCATTTTTATAGTCTGCTTCGTCTTTATCTGTATAATTGCTGGGATAAGCATGTGTGTTCGGAGTTCATACTATGGCCATGGCGGCTATGGATGTAAGTAATTTGACTAAAATTCAATTTGGCAAAAGTAAAAGTGGCAAAAAATATTTTTTGCCAGAATTCTCCCCAAAAATGAATGAAATGTTCAAGTGGAAAAAGTTAATTTTTGTTGATTGAGGAAGTGGCAAAAGCTTTTGCCAATTTGACATGTGCCGCTTTAGTATTTTCCATTTTTACTTCTGCCACACAGATTTCATGCTTAGCAAATTAACTTTATGCAAATATTTACACGTGTATACTTATGGCGTAGACGGAGGTGGTTACGGTTATGGTGGCTATGTCTCCACGGCCCCTGTTGGAGTTGGATATGGCGGATACGGAGCTTATGGACCTTATTCACCAATGGGTGGTGGCTATTATCCTTACGGTTACGGCGGTGGGTACTACCTGTAATGAAACCAGATCTCCTGCACCCTTCATCTGGGAATAATTTCAAGTTATCCTCCTCCCGGCATGCCCATCAATCACGGCATAACTCTGAACTTAAACTAAATTTTTTTGTGTGGACAAAAGCTACTTCAATTTGTCAAAATGCAATCAAAAGTATTCAAAAATATATCTCTTAAGTCACATTCTCTACGCCCTAAATATTAATATTCATGTTGCTACTACTGCCAAGACACTACTAAAATGTTAAACACAGTTCAAGTAAATTAATTAAATTTAATTAATGAATTTAGTTTAGAGTGTTATTTTTCAATTTCATCCATTCATACTACAGTCAGGCAAGGTTGTCACAGAAAAGATGACTTTACTTACTTACTTATGTTACTTGATTACTTATGTTTAACAACAGATTCAGTTGACTCCAATGAAAGAGCCAATAATGGCTAAAATTATTAGAAGTACGCTTTTGACTTATTAATTCAGTCAACTCAGTCTGGCTATATACTTTCAAGTCCTAGACTTTTTAGGTGTACAACTTGTGAGTATTGTAATTGTAGCTGAAGTTGTATTAAAAGAACTTAATTCCAATGTCCTGGTAAGCATTTTTTAACAAATTTCCTCTACAGTTACTGTTATTTTGTCAAAACATTGAAAATGAATTCATTAACAGTTTCTTAACTTTATAGGGAACCAATCGTCGCTTTTATAGTGTTCTTGCTCATCATCTGTCTCTTCATAGGCATAGTCTTGTGTATTCGGTATAAATACCGTGGCGGCATACGTCCTCTTGCACACGGACGTAAGTAATTAGACTAAAGTTCCTAGCAAGTTAAAAATACGAATTTTTGGACTTGTGTAATCATGGCATTAGATGGACGTGGTTATCACACCCCGATTGGATCCCACATCCCGATTGTATCCCGCCCCAAGGTTGGGATTGGAATTGGAATCGGAGTTGGGCATGGGCATGGGCACTTTGGGCACCGATCTTCAACGGATAGCGGTAGTTTTCATACCGGCGTCGGCGGTGGGTATTACGTGTAATCAAACCGGAGCTTCTGCATCCTTCATCTGCGAATAATTTCAAATTTCAAGCTATCGCCCGGACAAACCTCAACCTCAACCCTGGCGTGCGTAAACTTAAACGAAGTCTAAATGGCTTGGCTGGACAAAGAATACTCAATTCACTCTCACTGTTTGAAATTGTAGTCACATTTTATAGACCCGAAATATTATAATATATTCATGTTGCTACTGTTGCCAAGATATTGCTAATAAGTTGTGAGCTTTACCTTAGTGCACAAATAAACAAAATATCTAAGACTTTTACAGAAATTGAAGTCATTGCAGCTGTCTACGGACTATTTTCGAATTGATTTCCAGAATAAATCAGACAGTTTTTAAGATTTGGACCCAATACTTCCGATTCCGATCTCTCTTTCTCATCGAATCTGACCATTTATAAATTCTACGTATCATATCAGACGGAATTGGGTACATCAGCCCAGCAATTTTGGTTAGCAGCAGAAATGTTTGATTTTCCTATGTAAGTCAAATTTTGATCCTATAATTTTTTAACAAAATTTTAATTACGAGCTAATTCTGCATTATGGCTTTGCTTACAGATTCGTCATTATACTTCATGTTGCTTTTGTCATCATGATTGGAATCGTTATCATGACCTGTATCGATGATCATTATGGATATGGCTACGGTAAGTCAAGACTCATCTGACCTTGACCAAAAACTTCATTTAACAAAATTTTTACCAGGATATGGATACGACCCTTATTTTTATGGTGGACTTGGTGGAGTGGGATACTATCCCTATCACCATCATGGACTCTTCTATCCTGATTTTCATCACCATCATGGATTATTCTACGATGATTTCCACTACTACTGAATTATGTCATTCTTTGACCACCTCTTAAACTAACACCACCAGGCCAGAAATTTAAACTTAAACTATTGAATAAATACAATTCAGCAATCTAAACAGTCTGAAATACTTTATTCAATATTTTGGGAGATTCTGTTGACAATTCATACGGTTCTTCAAATTAATTTTATCAGTATGATTATCTCCATGAAATCCAAGTTAGCTTTTATCCAGTAATTCCGGACGTTCCAACCTTGATGACTTGCTTCAATGCACTAGCCGTTTTACTACATTTCCCTGCAGTGTTAGAGCTGTAAATCCCTTGACATTTACATACGGTAATACTTCCAAATCCAGATGATTCACAGGCTGCGTGTTCTACGCATGTGCTGTTGGTTCGAAAACAAGGGCTTCCAGCACGACCCACGCATCTTCCGCCATTATCCGTTGCTGACGCGGACGGAGCCACTGTCGTCGTAGTACTCCCTGATCCAAAGAGTTTTCCTATCACAGTGTTCACCCCTTGTTTGGCTGCATTTGAAATGACGGATGTAGAGGAAGGGCCTTTAGTTTCAGGGATTTCATAAATGTCAGAAGGGTCACCACAAGTGCATTTGTGAGCCACACAAACTAAACCCTTTGAAGAAATGCATCCTTCAGGGGAATCTTGTTCTCGAAACAAGTTTGCAATTTGAGAGCGGAGAGAACAAGGTTCACCAAAATCACGTTGTCCGTCACTGTCACCTTCGCGAATCAGAATTGCCAACAAAAGTGGTAAAAATATGACTGATTTCAACATGATGCAAGAATCGAGTGTAAAATTATTGGGACGCGTAATTTTAGGAGAATTCTTACTGACCAGCACTGCTTCCTGGGTCTATCTACTCTACAATGAATTTATCTGTTGTGGTTTGGAAAGTTTAAGACTTAAGACGTCGAGAGTCGAGAGGAAAGGTAGGAAGGGTAAGTTAATTTGCAATTTAGATGCGCATGTTGACGTTGACAATTACAATGAGATACATGGTTGTGACACTCCCATAAAAATAGCCAGAAAAAGGTATGACATAACATACTGCAATTTTATGCAAATCAGATTTAGAAGCAGACACAGATACAGAAGATGCGAAACATTTACTACAAGTTAAGTCAAGATCATCTTTAGACTCATTGTCATTGAATAACCCAACAATAAAGGCATTAATCAACATTACCCTTTACAGCAGTGCATAAGGCATTAGCATTTAGCTTTAGCCAGAGGAAAATTCACACCTTCACGAAAATAGCTCAAGTAAAAATTAACAATGAATGAAAGTTTAATTTAGTCTCATTAATAGTACGTTTTATACTGAAAAATGACTTCTAGAATGTGTTACGCAAGTTAGGCTTTTGGGCTAGGAAGTTTCCTTGTGGAAAGAAGTACGAGTACGAGCACAGTGCAGAATTAGATGTGTTTGGATACACGTGTGTCTCATGAGATTTACTCCGTCGTAGGCTTTGAAAGGAAGGATGTGATCTCAGAGTCAGATTTGCTGACTTTTGCTATATATTTCTTTTTGCACTTGTGGTTATCAGATGACCCAGTAGTCCATAGGTCATCGTATTAAGCATTTTGCATTGCCATTTGCCATTGGCATTAACCCGTCCCTGAGTTAACTTTTAACTTCAACTCCTTGCGTCGCATTTAATTTAATTTCATACTCTGTAAATGGTGCAGTAGTTTAGTGCCCGTGCCAATTACGTCTACGTCTTAACATTTAAGAACATCGGGTTAAAAGATTCCCGATTCAATTGTCATCATGTTTGGGGGATTAATGTGGCTGCTCTTCGTGTCAGGGGTCATTTTTGGCTCCCAGGCAAATATCCGACGGACGACCAATGATTTAATTTCTGCTCAGGAAGAAGAAGAAATTAAAAGTAACACTGTGTCCGACTCAAAATGGGAACATCGAGCTGGGAAAAAGGAATTGAATATGGATAATCTGGATTTGGACATCCTAGACTCGGATTATTATGATGAGCCAAAACCAAAGGTCACGTCAACGAGTGCTTATTTTCCAGACAATGAACAAGAAGTTGTAGAGGAACCACTCGTACAGGCTGTTCAAGCCCCTTGTCTTGGTTGCCCTGCTGAAAGGGACCCTGAGGACTCAAAAGTAAAAGAATTGGCCCTTTTTGCATTTGCAGAATATGCCAAAGGATTGGGTGGGGAGGAACCAGCACAACAATTTCTAAAAGTTACAAAGGCTCAGACTCAGGTAATTAATTAATTTCTCAATTCATTATAAAATTGTGCGCTAATTAATTTGTTATGTGTTCAGGTCGTGGCTGGAATCAAATACATCTTGGAAGTCGAGCTAGGATGGATGAATTGTACAAAATCTCAATTTATAGAAGCAGAAGACGACAATAACTGTCAACTTGATCCATCCAAAGAAACTTTTACATGTGATTTCCATGTAGTTGAAAAATCTTGGGCAAATTCTAAAGAAGTGACGAATGCCAAGTGTCACAAGGGTCAAGACCCACCACCAACGATTGGAACTAGGACAGAGGAGACAGAGGCATCTGATTATGATAAATCCATGTTGGATGAAATGCAGATTATTGCAGATGAGGACGGCACTACGGAATTGCCCTCTGAGGATGCCAGAAAACGAAAAAAGAGAGAAACTAGCTCAACTACGTCTACGACGACCAAATTTGGTTCTAAAAAGGAAGCACAGGAGAGCAAGGAAGTCATTGCGGAACTTGCAAAATTTGCAGTTGAGCAATTGGATCAAGTGGATGATGATAACAATGCAAGATTAGTGGTGGATGTCATTTCAGCACAAAAACAAGTAATTTTAAGATTAATTTAATTCGACTTGCATTTTTTTCAATAATATAATGATCTGATTTTCATAGACGGTCTCTGGATGGTTGTACCATCTCCAAGTCCGAGTGGCTCAAACAACTTGCACGGAAGGAGGTGAAAATACTATTGAAAAATGCAAGGACAAAATGATTCTTCCATTTGCCATCTGTGATGTCAAAATCTTGGTTCAACCTTGGCAAACGAATCAAAGAAAACTCACGGAGTCCCAATGCCGTCAAGAGAAATACAAGAAAAGTAAGAAAATAGCAAAACAACTTTTCCGAGTCTCATTTGAAGAGCAGAATCGAATCGTGAAAGAAGTTGCGAAAAAGCCCCTGATT
>WJEZ01003269.1:0-11203 GCA_009869925.1 Thalassaphorura encarpata
AAATCTCCAACTCTGAGTGAGTCTAGAACCTAGAGTAACCTTTACAAAACATGACTAAACTAGGATGTAAGACCAGGGCTAGAAGAATTTTCTTTTTCTTTTGTGTCTCTTGTCACAAGGAATGAGTCCGGGATGTATAGTCAAAGTTTAAAATTGTTAAAAAATGAATAAGTAGATTGCGAATGTGTTTTAGCTGTATTTAATGTAAAAATAATAAAAATAAAAAGTTACAAATTTTATGAAATATCCTTCCATGCTCGGTTTTGCCTAGAAATCTCCCTTGTGTATAGGTACGCTCGTATTCTCCAGGTAAAATATAACAAACTGGAGCAACCGACCGACCCGTGTAAGTGAAAAGGTGGAAACTTGAGCCGAAATGAGTTCTGGGAAGGCCAGGCTAAGCCATCATGTCATTCTTCGTGAGCTACGAATAGACCAGAACTAGACGCATCCCTAGGGTTACATTTCATTCTACCTTCTCTGTCCTGAGAAGATTCAGATTTTCCAGACCGTTGAATAGGAATGATTAATTCCTTTGAGGTAGCTTATAGCTAGAGCTAGGCTAGTTTTCTAGTCTCATTTACTTTCATCGATTTCCTCTTCCAGTCGGATTTTGATTAACCTCTTAATTTCCTCAGAGACAGGTTTTCTATTATTTTCTACGTACACCAGCGACGAAATGGATTTTATGTATCACACATTTATCAAGGTATTATTTTCTAATACTATTTATTTACGAATATTATCCTAAATTACACTAAAATGATGGATTTACAAATAAATGCATCGTGTGCACTAACCCTAGTGCTACAGACTAGAGCATTAGAATTACGATTATTTTATTTTAACGTTTCGACGTTGGTCCTTGTTTTGGAAAACTCCATTTACGCATTTGTGCCTCATAGTACTCGCCAGATTGTTTCCTTGACTTATTGGACTGTTCTGGTGTAGGGCTTGAAGATGATCCTGAATCTTCTCTATCATCAATTCCTCCTCTTCGTTTAGGGGTCAAATCCAACATATTTTTTTGTTTCGGCCCTAAACTTTGTGATTGGGAATTCATCTGCTGTTCATAAATTTCTAAGGAATCTCGCTTGGAAGCTGTGCTTGCATCTATGGATTTCTTGGGTAAGTTCGACCCTAGCGGCCCTGAATCGTCGAAAGAATTTCTGTTGCTGGTTTTCCTTGGGGACGTCGTTGGGTCAAATGAATTTCGTTTGAAGGGTCCAGAATCCAACGAGTTTCTTTTTGTATATTGGACTGTTCTGGTGTAGGGCTTGAAGATGATCCTGAATCTTCTCTATCATCAATTCCTCCTCTTCGTTTAGGGGTCAAATCCAACATATTTTTTTGCTTCGGCCCCAAACTTTGTGATTGGGAATTCATCTGCTGTTCGTAAATTTCCAAAGAATCTCGCTTGGAAGCTGTGCTTGCATCTATGGATTTCTTGGGCAAGTTCGACCCTAGCGGCCCTGAATCGTCGAAAGAATTTCTGTTGCTGGGCTTCCTTGGGGACGTCGTTGGGTCAAATGAATTTCGTTTGAAGGGTCCAGAATCCAACGAGTTTCTTTTTGTGCCCGCAGAATTCAACGAATTTGTATTAAAACTTTTTCTTGGGGACGTAGTTGGATCAAATGAATTTCTTTTTGAACCTTGATTCAAGGAATTTCTAATTGTATTTTGGCCAATGTGGTGTGGTCCAGCGAAATTTGCGTATGAATCCAGGGATTTTCTTAGCTCCACTTGGTTCGTATAGATTTTGTTTTGGTCTTGCTCGACTTGCTGCTAATTCATCGAATGTATTCCATCCTTGACCTTGATCTCGATCACCTACGGCTGCTGGAGCTGTATTTCTTCTTAATGTCCCACCATGACCTTGTGACCTCTGTGAAAAGTTCCCTCGTCTTTGATGTGAATGCGAATCTAAAGAAAGCCGCTTCGCATTGCCTGGTCGTGTTTGTTGTTGACCATAATTATAATTATCCGAAACTCTCCTTTGGGCTCTTTTCAAATTCTTTTGTCCAGAAGGGGTCAAGTCTATTTTGGGTCTTCTGTCATATCGTTCATACATAACAGTTGATTCATCCTCAGAAGGAGTATTCGTGCTTGTCGTAGGAGTTTCAGTAGAAGTTGAATAAATCGGATGAAATCGTTTAGCTATAGCCTTAGCCCTGGCATTGGGCCTGGTAATATGCAAATCTTCATAAACTGGTCTGGTGATAAAATCTTCTGAATTATCATCTACATCCTCTTCAGTTTCTGTGAGTGTAATTTGCATTTCTCCACCATCACTAAGCAAATCAAATCTAATTTTGCGCTCAGTTTTAGGCGACTTTTGATGATGCGCAGGCTCCGGCGCAGGTCGATCCGGCACTGGTTCAGGGACTTTTTTCGGTGGCAATGGCAATAGTGGCTTTTTATACTCTGGTGGTGGTTGACCACGTAAGAGGTTGTATTTCTTTTTAAAATCAGGAGGATTCGGAAGATTTGCCTTGAGTGGACGAAATAATTCTTTAAGTCTTCCTTTAATTTCACGCCATGAAACTTCGCCTCCACAGCAGAAACAATAAATAATTCCCAGGAGGAAAAGAATAAAAATGATGACAAAAATCACGATTCCACTCAAGGCAGCTCCAGTCACAACGACTACGTCTGCTGGAGTTGTTGTCGTCGTTGAGGTTGTGGTCTCCTCGTCATATTCAAAGTTGTACTTTCGGCGTTTCAAGGGTTGAGAATTAAAATCAGGGGCATAGCCATAAACGCGATGCTCATCGTAATCACCTGGGATAAAGTAAAAAAAATAGATTATCCTTATAATAATCCAAGGAATAAAATTTTAGTTTAGACTTTTTTACTTGGAATATTTTGGACTGGAGAATAATCTCTGAGTGCTTGAGGTTGTGCCGGTGGTGGAGCTGGAACTGGTGCTGGTAACGGGATGTATTGAACTAAAATTTGCACACAAGTGATTATTTTCTGACCGACCATTGACCTTTGCAACTTTTGGT
Organism: Thalassaphorura encarpata; assembly: GCA_009869925.1. Lineage (NCBI taxonomy): Eukaryota > Metazoa > Arthropoda > Collembola > Poduromorpha > Onychiuridae > Thalassaphorura > Thalassaphorura encarpata. The sequence goes on from WJEZ01003269.1 coordinate 3,009, forward strand.
CAACACTTACCCCGTGGAGCAGTTTCTGCCGGTGGAGGTAGCGGATATTCGAACGATTCTTCTGGTTGTTGCTGTTGTTCTGGAATTACCCGGTTATCAGGCACGGGATACGGAGCAAATCGAATGATCGGAGGAGGTGTGGTTATCAAAACTAATAAAATAAAATTAAATCGATAATAAAAAATCAAACTATAATTTTTGAAAATTTTTGCTTTATTTTTTCAATTATTTAAACATAACATTTTGTATGTATGTTTTGTGTATTGGGCAAAAACATGTGCTTTGGTTTTGGAAGTTTGACTTTGAATTCTGATTTTGTGGATTTTTGAAGTAGGAAGACGAAGAGTTTATTGCTGGGAGGTCAAATCCCGACGAAATACGCTGACGACGAATGACTTTATTTTCCAATCTGTATTTTTCCAATAATCTTGCCATTTCCTCACGTTCCCTCCTTTCCCTTTCCTTAGGTGAAGTAAAAATCCCTTTGAAGAAACTTCCAATGTTTCCAATCGCCTTTTGAACTCCATTCTTTTCCTTGGGATCTCGCCCATACTTTTTTTGTAAAATGTATTTCCTTGGGTTGAAATATTTTCCACTTGGCAAACGTTTTGGAGCTCCAAAGCCAGAATAACGTGCCAAAGCATCTTTACGATTCTTTGGGAACACAGTTGGTAATAATCCATCAGTTAAAGATAATTTTACTTCTGGTTTAGGAGCAGGAGGAAGAATAGGAAGTTCAAGGCTTTTCTTGAGATTTAAAGGTTCCACATTCAATTCAGTTCGAACTTTGGAATCCTCAACGACTACGCTCAAATCCTCATTCAATTTATCTTCATCGATTTCAACTTCACTTCCGAGTCGTGTCAATTTACCGGAGCCAAAATTTTGGCTTGGAATTTCTTCAGTTTGCCAAAGGGGTGGATTTCCAGCCAGACCTTGGGTTTCAGAACGTTGTAACGGAATTTCCACATTTTCTCCAATTAATTTTTCTCCACGTTGCTGTGCATTAAAATTTCTGAGATATTTTCGCTTTGGTGGAGCAGTTGGTGGAATTGCCAATGGATTTGCAGTGATGAGGACAATCACGTCGTTATCTTGAACTATTTCAAGGTTAGACACTCGATCCAGATCTCCGCCAAAATACATGGCAAGTTTTTGACGGAATTCCTCGTCAGAACCTGAGACTAAAAGATCTCGTTTGACTTTGGCCCAATCTGTTAATGATCGACGATGGCGCTTGTGGTGATCCGTTGTCACTGGTATTGGTTGAATTTGTGATGAATTTTTCGGCACAGGTTCAGAATCTTTAAAACCAAACCAAAGCACATGTTTTGTTCCAATCTCCACCAACTTGTTCTTGTCCCCCTGTTATACTGGCCTCGGAGACTTGAATTAAAACTTAAACTGCGTGTAACCGATTTCCGTGTACCGTATACGTACTTATCAAGGCCTCTGTTTATAACGGCCGCGAGTCCAAAATATAATTAGGAAGGGCCGTTTAATTACAAATTATAGAAGAATTGGGCCAATTTTAAAACTGAATGAGTCTTCGAGGCCGTTATAACGGAGCTATGCTATTTACCAGAGCAAAATAGTTTCTTACCCTTCAAATTATTTCCATAGTCTTCAATGGATTGCATAAGAACTAAAATCCCAGGATATCCTTTGATGCAAAACGAAGTTCCGAGCAATTGTGGAATCAGCTGTCAGATATCGGGAAAAAAACGAATTAAAATTTGTCCTAACAAGATTTAAGTTAGGTATACCTTATTTGAGATCCAATTTGAAAAAGTCAAAGAGAAATTCTTCTTGAGCATATTTGAATCCAAGCATTTTAGTCCAGAAGACAAATATCTACTCAGGCGATACGTTATATTGACGGCAGCAGTGTCAATCGTTCCTCCAGCTGCGGAATCTCCAGGAATTCGAATACCAAACGGTGGATTTACAAAGGTTGGAAAGGACAGTTAGAGTTTGACCATCTTCAGCTGATAAAAAAATCAGAGGTTAAGTCAAAATCTTGAAAATATTGGAAATCACTTACATTTCACAAAGATCGCAGAACAAATCTGGCTACTCGTGGTGCGCAATCCATTCAAATTCAGAAATTGATCTGGCTCCAATGGGAAAATGCCCAATTTCCCTGCAAGAGTTTTTCCTACAGGGGGTGGATTCCAAAACGGAGGATCTGTATTCACATCTGAATTTCCTTCCTTTTGAAGCTTGTTGAGAAGTGCGATGAGATCATTCAATTCAGAGAATTTAGTTGAGCCAGAATAAAAAGAAAGACAAGAGAGTGGAAGCCCATACTGATGAAGGAATTTGAAGAACAAATAATTGTAAGTAGCGATCATGGGACTTCGAACTCGATCATCCTTCAATTCACAAGCAGCCAACTTGGATTTTCCAACTTTGTAATAGCGTTTCAAAAATTCAACAAAATACGGATCCGATGGGGAAGTATAGTCTGAAAAAATTAATGAAGAAGTTATAAATCCTCGTTTTAATTAATATTTTCTTAAGTAATTATCTCACCTCCGTCCAGTTCAAAAATCAAGAGCTCTGGATTGTATTTTGGAATGAGTCGTAGAAGATTGGTTTTGATGAGAGGCAAAATTCCAGCTGTTTCGCACGGCGTCAAAGACCTTTGGCTCCCAGCATTAGCACCACCAAAATTTCCATGGACCATTGTGACCGAAATAAAGAAAAAAGCCCTTAGCACCATTTTAGTCCACATTTTCAATTGCTTTGAGATTTCAAGGAATCGTTTTGCCAAAATTAAGCCAACGAGTAAATTGGGCACAAACTTCGGAAAATATCAAAGAAAAAACCCTTGGCACTTAAGTTTGTTATTATTTGAAAAGAAATTGATCGAATTTTTTTCAACTTGACAACCAACAATAATGGCAAAAAATCATGTCAATTGAGCTGCTTAAAGATTTATTCACTGTCACAGCTTAGAAATTTGAATACACAAGGAAAATTTTGGCACAATAAATGTAATGTAGAAAAGATTTTTGAGTTGTTTACATTCCTTTGAGACCCCGTTTGATGAAGGCTTGATGAATGTAGCGTGCACTCTGGATTTTAATTTCATCACGAGTTGGAACTTTGCTGTCAGGCATATCAACATCTAAAAACACGAGATTCGGTTAATTAATACTCAGATGTTTTAAGAGTATTTAGGTTAAAAACTTACCAGCATCATCCTCATCTTCATTCTCAGCCTCTTCAGTGCGGACACGAATAAGACGAGCAGGAGTTGGTTTAGCCCGAACGTAGTTTCCATAATTCCTCTTTGTCTCTTTATTCCCAAACAAGTCCCCAAGAGCCGCAACAGTCTTGACCAATTTGGTTAGTTTTTTCAACACAACTCTCAAATGAGCACTGAGTTCACGCTCTGGAATCTTTTTACGAGCGCTCCCCTTTCGTTTGGCTTCTTCAAGACCATGAAGAACTGGAAGGACGCCGATACGTAGATCCACAATAATCTTGCCATATGCCAGTTGACGACTCTTGATTGATTTGTCCTTTGTGCTCGTTTCTTCAATACTTGTGAGAAAACCTTCTTTGGCTTTGTTAAATCTGGGAAAACAGAGATGTAGTAATGCCAAGGGAGAATATTAATTTAAAAAAACAAGACACTTACTTATCTTTACGAAGGGCTCCAGTGTAGCGAGAAGTGGCACAAAAGTAGAGTGAGTTGATCCCTTTGTTTAATCAGAATGTTCCTCCATTCATCCTTCACATTTTGTTCATTTTCCAAATGATATCCCAATTCCTGGACGATTCTCAACCTTGAATTTTAAAAAAAAGCATTTAGTCAGGCCTGACAAATTTAACTATGTCGAATTCGAATTACCTTTGTGGGAGAAGAACTAAATCCTTGACTCTAGTGGCTTCAACGAGTCGAGCAGCCTTGGCTTGATATTGCTCAACCAAAGCTCTCCTCTTCATCAAATGTCTTTCCAAAATACTCATTGGATTGAGGTCATCCCCTCTGTCATTAAAATCAAAGACACCGACAGAGCGACGACCTTTTGGTTCTTTTCCTTCCTTGGCACGATTTCGTTTGAGGGCATGAGCCATGACTTTCTGAGCTTTGGCCATGATTTTACGACGCTCCCTTCGATTCTCATAAAATTCATGCTCAGTCAATTTCATGTTCTTGAAAGCTTCTTCACGGAACTAAAAGATGTCGAAGATAATTATGAATAAAATTGAATAAATGCTCGGCATAAATAAATTTAATTACATAAATTGCTTCATCCAACATTGTCTGCAAACTTTTGAGCTCATCCCTCAAGCCTTGCACAATGTTTTCCTGCTTGGCCATCAAGGGTCTGTATTTTCCTTGCTCTCCAAGAAGAATGAATCTGATTTCAGAGTACCTCGCGTGAAGAATCGATACTGTTTCACACTTGACTGTAGAGTTTAAATAAAAAAATTAAAATTAAATCCAGTCAAACAAGTCAACCACATTTTCCTTACCTTTGATATCCTCAATCGTATTTTCAATTCGAGTGAATCGAGCAATAGCCAAAATTTCCCAAGGGAGGCTCCCAGGGCGTGGCCATTTCTCCAACATGACGACCAAAATTTCAGCCTCCTCTAAAGCCTGGCGTTTAGCATGCAATTCACTCAAAAGACAATTCCATCGATTGATCGCACTATACAATTTGTCTTCAAGCCAAGGGATTGCTTGCTAAGGGAAAGAAAAATTAAGATAATCAAATTTGATTTCTTAATTTAAATTTTGCAAAATGTTGTTTCTTCTTACGGATGTATCACGATCAGTGAGAGCCAATTGAAACTGTCGATTTGCACGTAAAGCATGTTGAACAGCATGTTTCTCTGAATTCAAAGCCAGCAAAAGTTCATAGCGAAGTTCGCGTGTTTCAATGAACAAATCCTTCAGAAGGGAAGCAGTTCCAGCACTTGTTTCCTCAAATTCTTCAAGGCGGACACGGTTGTAGCGCTCTGCCGAAAAATATACAAGAAAAAAGGTCAGATTTAAAAGTTGAGATATCTCAGCCTCATTTTTTTACCCTTCAGGGCAATTTTAATTCGCAAATTTTCGATTTGATCTTGAATCGGAACAACGGCATCATCATAATTCTCCTCCTCGGGTAAATCTGAATTTGGTTTTGGGACTGAACGCCCGCAGCTGGATTCGACTTTGTGAAGATACATTATGGACGGGAGTCCTCAAGGGCAAAACGTAAACGGACTTGAATTTTGACACTTGGATTCTATTCAATGCGGTCAAACTAATTCCTTATTTAAACTTATATCCTGATTGGACTTTATCAGGAAAGCTTACTAAAACTAAAGCCTAAATACTAATGAACTAAAAACTAATTCTAACCTAGACCATGATTCATTTCCATCTCCTCATCGTTTTCTGTGACTCTCTGGTCTTGATTTCAAACAAAGTTTGAAAGTATGTCACTGCCGTAGCAATGGAAGCAATTGACAAATTCGATTTTTTTTTCTCTGAATTTAGTTAAGTTCAGCAGAATCTGGACAAATAATTTATTCTCAAATATCTGGTGTCACTTGTGACCATGATATAGTCAGTCATATCATTAAAAAACTGTGTCATACCTGTCATGTTAAAAAATAGTGGTTGTAATAAAAATGTTGTATTTATTACTCATCCGAATAAGTATGAATATGAACTGGTAGTGACTAATTTTCCTAGTAATTGGAAATATGTGTTATTTAGGCCAGGCTGAATTACAAAATGTAAGTCCAGCATATCCGGTTTTCCTTAATTTTATCTCAATTACAAAAAGACATGAGTTGCACTTTTTATGTTGCAGAATGAAATTGCATAAACTTGTGCAGCATCCGTCCTGAGTCACAAAGCATGACCGTCTCAATCAAATAACTTGATTGACATTGACAGCGAAAAATAATAAAATGACCAATTTCTATAGATGCGTTTGATAACTTTGTTAACGAAAACAATTCAAATGCAAACTAACAATTTCCAATACCGAATTTCAATAAAGAATTACTCCAACAGATAAAAACGAATAGATTATTGGATGACACAGCCCACGGTCACATTAGTATTTAAGGCAGGATACAAATTTTAACCGTCCACTTTCTTTCAGGTCAGACCTGAGTCCCAAAGCATGACCGTCTCAATCAAATAACTTGATTGACATTGACAGCGAAAAATAATAAAATGACCAATTTCTATTGATGCATTTGCTAACTTTGTTAACGAAAACAATTCAAATGCAAACTAACAATTTCCAATAGCGAATTTCAATAAAGAATTACTCTAACAGATAAAAACGAATAGATTAGTGGATGACATAGCCCACGATCACATTAGTATTTAAGGCAGGATACAAATTTTAACCGTCCACTTTCTTTCAGGTCAGACCAGTTTTGATTCTAGTTCCAAAATGCATTCAGCCACTCTCATCTCCGTGACCATCGTCTTTGCAATATTTGCTTTGTTTCCTGTAAGATATAAAATTTAAAATCAGATTAAACATACATCATAAATTAATTTTTAGGGTACATCTGGAAACGACAGAGTATGCAGTGTTTACGAGGAAATCAAATGTATGGGAAAACCACTCAAACTTGACAAAGAATTCGATGTCAATATGAACAAATGTAAAGAGGAAATGCGCAAGGAGAAAAAAGAGGATAAAAAAGACAGGAAACGAGGGTTGTCGGTAACTTTAACTGATCCAAATGAAATTAAACCTTGCTAGTTCTAAAATCTTCTTTTCACATCCAGTGTATTGAACTGTGCCAGTATCAAAAATCTGGTCTTCTGGATGATAAAGGAACTCCAATCAAGGATAAAGTTGAAGCCCAGCTTAAAGCAATGCTTCCAGCAGAAGCATTTGATAAAATCAAAGAAAAAACTGTGGAGTGTATGGAAAAATTCAAGGACTTGAAAAATGATCCTAAGGACATCACTTGCGATAAACACGCAGAATTCTTTCATTGTACACCACAAAGGATTTGCAAGTGTAAGTCTTAAGCAAAACTAAAAAGATTTGTAGGTTTTCTTTTGAGACAGGTAAAGCATAATTTTTTCCTAAAGGTTTGTGACGAGGATTTTGACGAGGTAGATTGGGATTAAGATCGTGAAAATTGGTGACAAAAGGCAATTTAAATGGGGATTGTGATTAATTATTTGATCGGAAATAAAAATTAAACGCATTCAAATAAAAACCAACCTTGGCCATTATTGTGAATTAAAATTATTCCTCCTTGTCTTTGGATGGTAAAATTTCCTTGGCACCTTTTGTACTATCTTTGACAAGAAACCTCCGAACTTTTTCTCCCTTGGCTGCAAGAATCTCTTCAATATTTTTACCTTCTACGTCTTCAAACCAACCCAAAATTATCCGCAATTAAATGATGATTACTGCATGATTGACAAGTCACAATCACAACTCCCTTGAAATAAGCTTGCTTCGATATCAGGTATGAATTTGAGCCAGAACACACCCTAAATCAGAAAAATAATTATTAGTGATCCTGATCAGAAAATGACCAAATAAGAATTGACTTACTTGCAAGTAAAACTCAAATAAAACTTTGCATCTTTTGTGATGGGATGTTTTTGATCTGACGTTTCTGGATCAGTTGTCGATGTAAGAGAACCCAAAGCAACGGGAGAAGATGAAGATTCCTTCTTCTGAGATGAAAAATGGAAATGATGACAGGAGTATTTTCCCAGAGTGCTAGTGCTTCTCGGTATTCCTCTAGAGGTCAAAGGGCAAGGTGTGACAGTTGCGAATAACCGAATCCTGTTTTCACAGTGCCCGTGTGAGGTAGAAAATGACAATGTCCGAAACGGTTGACTCAATAATAGACGCAGGTTAAGGGATCGGTACATTTCTAAAAAAATAATTGAGAATTACAAAACGTCTGAATTTGTAATTATCAGTAATTAAAATTATCAAATTACCTGAATGTTATGCTATGCTTCCAAGAGTAATAGTAATTTCAAATTTCAAAATATTTATTCACAAATTAAATTGTAAAACAGTCCACGACAACTTTAGCAATTTACGACAGAATTTAGTCCGTCTCGGATTCCACATGTATTTCAAATTCGGTTACAATTTCTTGTCTTCTTTTGCATGGGATGGGGAGACGTGCAAATTCTGGGTATGATTAATATGCAGTTTATAAAATTCGCAAATATTTGC